>PVKS010032924.1:0-22163 GCA_004027875.1 Aplodontia rufa | reverse complement strand
AGTGCAAGCCACTGGCAGTTCCTGCCTTTAGAATTTCAATAACCTCATAATGGGCCTCTCTGCTACCGCCTTTCCTCCCTCAGTCTACTCTCACCCAGCAGCCACAGAGGTCTTGTTAAATGTGGTATGTCACTCTACCATTCAAAGTCCTTGCTGGCTGTTTCCTCTTTCAAAGATTGGGAAAGTGATGGAGTTACATACATAATCTTACAGCAAAACGTTTACATCCTCATGGTAACAAATGCCATCATTTCTAAAATGGATAATAAAGTGAAATTCCCAGGTAATTTCCTCTTCCTAGGAAGAAACTGCTATAGACAGTTTGGCATAGATGTACTTTTTATAGTATCCTAACATTCGTAATATAAAATTCTTAAGCAAATGACTTTACTGACTTGCCTTTGCATCTTTGGAAAATCTTCCATGCTGCTCGCCCCAGACTTATCCCATTCTTTTCATTAGCTGCAGCACACCATGGTTGGTTCATTGAATAATTTTGCCATGATTTGTTCAATGAATGCCCAACATACAGACATTGGAGTTTTTTCAGAATTTTTTAAATAATAATAGTTTAAGCATCAACATTGCATAAGTATTACTGAATACATGTGAATGCATGTATATGCAGGCAAAGGCCTAGGAGTGCAGTTGCCAGGCCATAAGACAGAAGAGACATAAACTGGGCAGGTTCCTTGATTCTTCTATTTGCCGTGTCTGCACTCCACCTCTTCTTGTGAGGAAATCTCACCCTAGTTCTCCCTGGGTTCTACGTGGAAACTACAGTGCGTTGACATGACCCACATATTTCATTACTAAAACAGAGATTATCTCCATCTTGAAGATGAAACAAATGAGTCTCAAAAGTTATGGTAAGGGGCTGGAGAAGTGGCTCGGCGGTTATGGTGCTTGCCTGGCACACACAAGTACACGAGTTCAAACCCCAGCACCACACACATAATGAAGTCTTAGAACAATGAAAACCACATGAAAAACTAAATAAAAGTATTGTTTCTCTCTTTCTCTCTGCCTCACTGTCCCTCTCTCTTTAAAAATATATGTGTATAGATATATACACATATGTATATATTTGTGTGTATATAAACACATTTACATACACATATATTTTATACATATACATATATATTTTATGTATTGTATATATATACATATATAAAAATATATGTGTATGTGTATATGTGTATGTGTGTGTGTGTGTGTGTGTGTGTGTGTGTATAGCTATGGTAACCTGACCAATTAAATATCTGAGAGTTAAATCTAAGCTTATATTCAAGTCACATTCCTTTTCCTATGTTGCACTTCTGAATGTATATAAGTTACACGTACACAAATATGGTATTTCATGAAAACCACCTGGGTATGGAAATGGATTATTTTCTGGGAGACTTGGGGGTCTTGACTCTGGTTGGGTTTGTACTGTTTTCTAAATAAGAGCAAAGGGACTAAGGGACAGGGATTAGTAAAAACTGCAAAAGTTAAAAAAAAAATCAAAGAGAGATTAGTAGAAGAAAGGAACCAGAGGTTGGGAGGAGTTAACGGGAGGGGAGAAGTGTTAGGGTGGGATATTGGCCAAATTACATTGTTATACTGTGTGTATGCATGAATGTGTGATAATAAATCCCATCATTATGTACAACTATAATGCACCAATAAAAAATGTGAACAAAGAATAAATAAATAAGACTAAGGAGAGAAATCCCCACCTTGGCTTTCAAACATTCTGATTTTGTAGTAACACAAGTCAGTAATTCCAAATATGTGGATATTTGGATTTCGGTAACAAGCCAGGAACTGAATAGTTTATACTTCACCAGAGAATATGGGGCTGTGGAGACCAACAGAGTTCCCACAGACAGATGCTTCTGTTAACTGTGGCACTTGCAATTCAAGAAAAGGAGGAAAACTGCTAGCAACCAAAATGTATGCTTGATCTAGGTGAAAATTGAATGATGGGGCTGGAGCGCTGGCTCAGGGGTTATGGCACTTGCCCGGCATGCGCGAGGACATGGCTTTGAATCCCAGCACACAATAAAGTATTACAACAATGATAGCCACATAAAAACTCAATTAAAATGATTCTCTTCTCTCTCTCCCGAGAGAGAGAGAGAGAGAGAGAGAGAGAATGCATGTGTATCATCTATTATGAACTGAAAGTGACAAGGAAGAAAATCAGGCTGCACACGTCCTTAGATGACATGGAACTTGTTTCAAGAGCAGAAGTTTGTTCAAAGCAGCTATAGTTTTTGCTGTAATAAAAACAACATGATGACAAAGATAACCTCAGCTAACACATACTGAACATCTGTATTTGTACCTAGGAACCCTGGTCTGTGGCCATCACCTTATTAAATGTTCTTAACATCATGTGAGATGGTTATTATCATATCTCCATTATTCAGACGAGAATACTGAGTTCCTAATAACTTCCAAGGTAAGCATAGGGTATAACTGATTCTTAGTGCCCTCTTATGTTGCCTAAGAGAGGCCAGAGGCCAAAATGGTTTGTCCTTCTAATGTGCCAATTCTTTGCCTTAGCTCTGGGCTGGGAAGTTTTATTAAATGGATCCCACAGACAAAAATCTATTCAGCTAGTGGATTCTAACATTGTTTTTAAGCACAATTACACACATCTGATATCATTGTCCCCATGTAAAAATGTAATGTCTCATAGTGATCTGACACTGAGACTTTCAGCTCTGTGGCAATGTTGGGGAGGCAGAAATTTTTCAGTGGCCAGGAGACATTCCCAGTGAGAATGTAGGAAGCACTGGTGGATAGCAGAAGGAAGTCGCCTGTGCAGGTCACTCTTCCCAGAGCATTAAAAAACTTCCCCACCAAGTCTTAATCCACTCATAAAAATTGTCCTGCTCCATATTTTTGTTCAATTTCATTTCATTTCTTTCCCAAAGAAAATAAGCTGACGGTATCCTGGACATAGACTGAAACTAGGGTACGGAACACAGACTGGTTGTAAGTAGAACTTTCCTCTATGTGAAATCTTGCTTCCATTATCTTTGAAGGTCAATGGAACTGCAATCTCTGCAGATATTTTTAAATTATATCAGTGCTTATCATCTCAGAAAGTTCTCAGTAACACGTGGACCATATTTGGAACAGCTCGGCCCAGAAAGATTATGGAACCCCCGATTTCTTGGGGATGGATTGTGTGTGTGGCTTTGTAAGCTTCCTCACATACTTTTGCACACCTGTATTGTATTGCTCTGTTGGTCAGGAAACTTAGTTGAAAGTAACTAAAATACAGCACAAATGAGCCTAAACCATAAAAAGTAACTGGGAAGTTCAAATGATGGACACAGGCACAGCTGATTTGGGGAGTTCTGGAGATGACATCCTCCTTGGTTTCTCCTTCCAACTCTGCCATCATCCAAATTAACTTCCTTCTCACACTTATTTATTTATTTACTGGCTTATTTTTTGGATGAGATGACCCATGGGCGGCTTTAGGCTTAAACTGTGTTAGCATAACAATTTGTGGAAATATTTTCTTTCTTAATAGCTCTGGTAAAAGTCTCAGAATGCATCTAGATGATTTGAGTCCTGTGCCCACACTTGGTGCAATCACAAAAGCTAGAAAGAGGATGTGTCCAAAACCCAAGACATGAATTGACAATGGGGTGGCTGAGTCTTCAAAAGCTGTTATGTGGTGTCCCCTAAAAATTCCTGTGTGAGAACATGCAAGAACACTCAGAGATGATTAGATTATAAGAGTTGTGACCTATTCGGTGGGTTAATCCCCTGATATGGATTTACTGGGTGGTAACTGTAAGCAGGTCTGATGTGACTGCAGGAAGTAGGTCACTGGGGTATATACTCTGTCCCTAAAGAATGAAGTTGTCTCTAATTCCTGGTTGCCATATCCTGAACTGCCTTCCTCTACCACACACTTCCACCATGATGTTCTTCCTCACCCTGGGCCCAGAGCTATGGAGTTGGCAGATCACAGACTAAGACATATGAAACCAGGAGCCCAAAAATAAACTTCTCCTCCTCTAATTGTTTCTGTCAGGTCTTTTGTTCACAGTGATGAAACAGTTGACTAAAACAAAAGGTAAGCAACGGAAAGACATTCTGTACCTCTGTCTTAATCAGATTACAAGGACTACATCTAATAGTTATTTGCATTCCCCAAATCGTATCCCCAAAGGTTGCTACACATGACGCCTCATTAATCTGTATTTACAAATCGCCTAGCTGTCTGGATTTAACATGCTCAAAGCTCCCTCATCTAGATCAAAAGATAGATTTCTCTCTCTTTTTTTATTTTTTTTTATTTTTGAACAACCTTACAAGATTTTAACAAAATAATATAAAATGTGTATATATTCTGGATATTGCAATTATCCCCAGGAGATTTCTCTCTCTTTAATCTTTGCTTAAAATTTTAATCTTTGCTTAAAATTTACTAGCATATGGGGCTGGAGTAATTATGGCACTTTCCTGACCTGCGCAAGGACGCAGGTTCGAACCCCAGCACCACATACACAACAAAGTGTTGGAGCAACAAAAGCCACATGAAAGATGAAAAATAAAATTGATTTCCTCTTTCTCTCTCTCCCTCTCATTGTCCCTCTCTGTTAACAAAAAAAATTTAGTAATATCCAATGAAAATCACATACAAAGCACTGTACACAGTATTCATGTGTGTACAATTCCATGTGATAGTCAAAATCAGTGAGTAAGTATTATTTCCACTTTAGAATGAGGAAACCAATTCAGAAAGGTTAAGTAATTTTCCTCAAGGTCTCCTGATTAATAAATGATGAAGTTTGAGAAGGTTTTGGGATCAAATATAAAACATGCAATGGGAGTATTTTCAGGAAAGACAAGCATTCACCCCTCTATGGTAGAAGCCAATCTTTATGTACTTACCACTGGCCTTATCATATTTCTGACATTTGCCTGGTCTCCAGAACCACTCAAGTTCTGCCCCTGTGCAGGAGGAGTGTGCTGAACTGAGAGAAAAAAGAAGGCGTACCCGCTTCCTGCCCTCAATCAGTGTTATTTCCACGTTAAAAGTGCTATATTTATACACTTTTGAAAATCACATCATAATTGCTCAACCTTGGGGCGGGAGCGGTGGCTCAGCAGTTATGGCGCTTGCCTGGCATGCACGAGTACCCGGGTTCAAACCCCAGCACCACATTCACAACAAAGTCTCTGAGCAACGAAGGACACATGAAAAGCTAAACAAAAATGATTCTCTCCTTCTCTCTCTCTCTCTCTTTCTCTCTCTCTCAGTGCTCCTCTTTCTTTAAAAAAAATTGCTCAATTTTGGTGCAGTAGAGACAAGAAGAAAAAAATTACAAAATAAGGAGTATACAAGGTATATAACACAGCAGCATTCTAATGAGTAGAATCAGACTGTTCAGCGAGTGGCATTATCGTGACTGCCAGTGCATCTTGGGAAAAAACTAAATTAGATGCTGCCTCACATTACACAAAAACGTAAATTCTGAAAAATAAATTACTAAAGGAAAATTTTAAAAAGTATTTTAATAAAACAAGCATGGGGAAAGTTTTTGTGAGCAAGTCATAAAAGTAACAACAACAACAAAAAAAGATAAATACTTGGCAAGATAAATTAGGAGCTTTCATTTGCTGGAAGGTGTTACAAACCTATCACAAGCTTTGCCACACAAAGAGTACCTGTAAAACTGGGTGAAATAAAAAATTATATGAAATGCATAGATTTCAGTTTCTTGGATTTGATATGGGACCACAGTTACGCAAGTTGTGACTATTGGGGGCTGGGTGAAGGGTGCACAGTGCCGCCTTATACATTTTAGGGCAGCAATTGTGCATGTATAATTGTTTCAGAATAAAAGGTTATAAATAAAAATCACTGTAGGTACATGAAAATTGAAAAAAAATTGTGTTTAGTTGTGGGAAGTGATAAATATGTGAAGTGATAAATATGCAGACAAGAAAAGTAAATAAAGCTGAAAGTGCTGTACAGATTCAATTCAATCCCCATCAAAATACCAATGTCTGGGGCTGGAGCAGTGGATCGGTGATTACAGTGCTTGCCTGGCATGCACAAGTACACGGGTTCAAACCCTAGCACCACGTACAAAACTAAGTGTCAGAGCAACCAAAGCCATGTGAAAAACTCAATAGAAATTGATTCTCTCTCTCTCTCCCTTACCCTCTCTCTCTCTCTTTCACTGTCCTTTTCCTTAAAAAAAAAAAAATACCAATGTCATTCTTCACAGCTACATGAAAATCAACTCTCGAATTCATTTGGAACAATAAGCAACTCAGAATAGCCAAAACACTACTAAGCAAAAAGTATGAGATAGGAGATATCACAATACCTGACCTGAAATTATACTACAGAGTAACAAAAATAGCATGGTATTGGTATTATAATAAGCATGAATATCAATGGAATAAAACAGAAGACACTGAGACTAACCCACAGATCTTTAACCATCTGATATTTGACAAAGGGGGCAAAAATATAGCTTGGAGATAAGACAGCCTCAACAAATGGTGCTGGACAAACTGGACAGCCATATGCAGACAATTGAAATTAGATCTTTATCTGTCACCCTGCACAAAAATTAAGTCAAAATAGATCAAAGAACTAGGAATTAAAGCAGTAACCATACAAGTATTAGAAGATAAAATAGGATCAACACTCCATCATATTGGTGTAAGCAACTTCTTCCTCAACAAGACTCTGTAGCGCAAGAATTAAAACCAGGATTAAGGAGTGGGATACCACTAAACTGAAAAGCTTCTTCACAACTAAGGAATTAGTCCAGAGAGAACCCACAAAATGGGAGAACATCATGGCCTGCTTCATCTCTGACAGGGGCCTAATATCCAGCATGTACAAAGAACTCAAAAAACCGAACACCAAAATCACAAGCACTCCAATCCATCAATGGACTATGGAACTAAACAGAAACTTCTCAACAGAGGAAGTTCAAAGGGCCAAACAAAAGATATATGAGAAAGCGTTCTATATCATTAGAAATCAGAGAAACACAAATTAAAACTGCACTGAGATTCCACCTTACACCAGTTAGAATGGCAAAAAATGAACAATAACAGATGCTGGAGGGGTTGTGGGGAAAAGGGAACACTAATACCCTGTTGGTGGGACTGAAAACTGGTGCAGCCCCTCTGGAAAGCAGTGTGGAGACTCCTCAAACAACTAGGGATCAATTCGTGTATGACCCAGCTATCCCACTCCTGGGTGTTTTCCCAGAGGGCTAGAATCAGCTTATTACAGAGAAAGAGCTACATCAATGTTTATAGCAGCTCAATTTACAATAGCAAAATTATGGAAACAACCTAGATGCCCTTCATTGGATGAATGGATACAAAAATTGTGGTATATGTATGCAATGGAGTTCTACTCAGCCACTGGAAAGAACAATGTTATGGCCTTTGCAGGTAAACAGATGGAAATGGGAAACAAAATAATGCTGAGTAGAACAACTAAACAGAGAGTCTTACGGGTTGAATGCTTTCTCTCATATGTGGAAGCTAGAGTAAAACCTAAGATAGGATGAAAGTTACTCTAGTTTATATAATAGACTCACTAAATTTGAAGTAACACATAAGATGTGGGAGCTATAGCTATCGAGGGGGTCAGGGAGGAGAAAGGGAGGGAGGAAAGGGAGGGAGGGTAAAAAGTGGAGGTTCACTACTATAGACTGTGTCAATACTTGAGGCCCATGAGAAGCCCAAATTTTATCCAGTTAGGTGTATAAATTTAGCAATTTCAATGATTAAAGTACATGTGTATGGTCTTTTATACCTGTAACATGGGGGAATTACAGAGCAGACAGGAGATCTAGGAGTACGGGGAAGGGTAGGGAGATCCTGTAGAGGATTGGGTTTAACTTATTTTGTCATTACGTATGCATGTATGAAAGTGAACTAACGAATCCATTTATTATGTAAGATGATGTTGAACCAATAAAAAAAAAAAAGAAAAAAAGAAAGAAACTTAACATTTTCGTTGAACAGAATCATCAGGAGCCCAAGTTCTGAAGTCAGCAGAACCGAAGTGGAACTCTGGCTTCTATACTGCACAAATCTCAACCTCTATTGCCTCAGTTGGCCGTCTGTGAAATGGAGCTCCCAGTACCAACTGTCCTTGGACTGCAGTGAGAACTGAATAAGCCAACTCCTTTAAAGCACTCACCCCACTGCCTGGCTAATGATAACTATCCAACACATGCTAGTTACAATTAAAATTAATTCATTCACCTTTAAATATGATATGTCAGTATCAATACTACCATAATTTTTCCCTAACTCTAAACCTAGTACCATTATTTTTTTAAATGTCACAATAGCTATTTTCAATTGCAATTTTGTACTAGAAAATAATTTATTAAATCTTTCATAGAAAACCATGCGAGCTTTAATTTTCCATATTCACTAGTTCTCAGCATGCTGGAAAATATATTATGCCATTGGCTATTTAGTCTTGGAATTTCGTTCACACTGTTCTCAGGAAGTGTTGCCAAGGAGAACAGATGAAAATCCAAATTGTGTATCCCTTTTTTTTTTCCAAATCTCATTGTTAATTCCATCTCTGATGGCTCGTAATATTAAATACCAAGGTGAGTGATTATAGTGTGATGTTTAAATTATGCAATCTTTTTATTAAAAATATAGTCTTTACTCAAATGGCAGCAGGGAGCTCAGGACCTACTGCTACTTATACATTTACTAATGTAGGCAATTTTTTGGCCTGCAGAAAAAAAAACATATGAATGGCCAGATTATTGGAATGACCAATGAAACCATATGAGTGTGACTAAAACAGAAAACTAAAGAGTAAAACCCCGATTACTAAATGTCACTGACCAGCCTCATTACCATCCAGACATCTGGTTTTCTGGAAGCCGTTTTCATAATCAAGTCTGGAATACTAAGATTTGGTGGAGATGATCAATTGTGAGTAAAAGTGGATACAGAAAAATTTCAGGAGGTTTAAAATTTTTCGTCTAAGTCAGTTTGTCAGTCCGAACTGTTTAAGCACCATAAAAGAAGATTGGAATTTTTTATTTAAAACTTCAAGATAAAAAAAAGAACAAGATATAAAAATAAGGAGCCTTCAAAGAATACATTCTAGTTAACTGTGAAGCAAAATTTTAAAAGCTACATTCATGAACACTGGGGAATTCGAATTGAGATTTGGAATTCCATGAGGAATCAGAAAGAGCATGTTTCCACAGATCTGTAGCAACAAGAGCAGAAGGGGGAGAGTTGCTCTTTTCCAAAGAAAGAAAAAAATTTAATCTTTTATCTCTACTATTATCGTCTCAACTTATGAGATTTGCTAAGTCTGATTTATGAAAATTATTAAAGCTAGAAACACTGTTGATTCCAATTTGAATTGTCCAAAATTATCAGCATGTTATGCTTTTATCAAAGACCCAAATCTGTCTCTCATTTTATTTTTGACCAGCTCTTATTTCTTCCCACTGTTAAGATACCCAGTGCCCATTGAACATGGCTGACAAATATTATGGATACTTAAGTATAAAAACTAAAGGGAATATTTGGGCTCATGTACTCATTAATTTCTTAAGAAACTAATGTTCACAAAATACTGGACTTCTTTTCTCATTCTCTCCAACTATAACCTACAAAATATGATAAATTAGTTCATTGTCATTTACCAAAACTTTTTATAAGCATATAGGTTCATAATTAATCACTATGGCATAATTTTAGGAAACTGATGATAAAAGCTATATTAAGCAACTATTTGGATTAAGCAAGGGAATGCTCTAGAGTGATTGGCCTAGCTCAGTCACTTGTCCAACTTCAACAAGGTAGGTGGGAAAGGAAACCAAAACACTTCATAAAGACTGGAACTTTCTTTCCTTTCAACAGAGAGCCACATGAAGCTCAGGAGTATATGAAGGGAGAGTCTTAGCTAAGAGTGGAAAGTCAGTGGTAAATTCCCAGAGTGGCTTCCATTTCCCTGATTGAATTACTTGCTCAGCACATCCATTTGGGAGCTAAGCTAGGGATACTTACGCTCGTACCCTTGTTCCTGCTGACATGAGTAATATTGCTCAGATTTTGCAAGGCAAATCAGCGTTAGTCTTCTTTTAAAGTTAACTGAGTTCCTCAAATTCATGACTGCTGAAAATAGAGTTAGCATACTGATAACAGCATGAATTTTGTGAATCAAAGAGAAACTTGAGACATCACAAATAACACAGGCAAGGATAAAATATAGCTGAAGATTCCTTGTTCTCAAACTTTGAACTTAACGCCAAGGAAATAGTTCCTAAGATAATATATGGATTGGTTATACTAAATTTTTAGCCATTTTTCCTTCAGTTTTTTCCCCATATTAACTGATTCTGAATCGGCATCCCAGAGATAGCATATTTTACTAAAAGCTTCTATAGATGCACAAATATTATCCAAGGTATTACATGGTAAGGTGATAAATGACTCCTCCAGAAGTGCCTGCAAATTAAATTAACACTGAGAGTGAAGTTCTTCTTTGTCAAAAGCATCCCACACAATCCACTTCTTTCCCCCTGCTGAGAGTGCTAATTTATTTTTTCTTAACTAGAAAACCATGAGAAGATCTCTCCTAAGACTGGGTTTTCCATTTATTAATTTCTTTCATCGATTTGAAGATACTTTAACAACAACCATGCATCAATGGTTACAGTATTTTCAAGCTTCTTAATGTAATGTCAGACAATATGTTTCATAGTAGAAAGACAGTCCTTTTAGAGTGTGAGGCAGTTTGCCTCCATGTATAAGGCATCAAAAGACAAACTGTAGCAAGTATTTATCACAGCCTCAGAAGCCCAGCTCCTGGGTAGAATTCTGTGGTTGACAATACATGTAGAAAGAAAAGTGTTCATTTCCCAAGTGTCTTATTTAGCAAGCAATTAAAGCAAATACGTTCAGGTAAAATATTTAGTGTTATCAGTAGTTATTTGACTACTTCATTCACTGAAGTTCAAAAGGAGACAATAGCAGTCCTTGGCTGCCTAAGGTAATTTGCAGCATAGCTCCACACCCCTCAAATTGCCCTCTGTGATCAGCATTCTCTTCCTTTCTTTTCTTCCCCAATGGCACAGAACACTCCAATCTGCAAACTGCTTCACTTCTAGAAATTAACCTAGAGATTAAAACATTGTCAGGGCAGGAGAGCATAGCTAGACCATTAGTTGTGTGATCTCGGGCAAATAATTTGGTTTCTCCGAGTTTAATTCTTCATACACAAAATGGACTTACTTTCCAACTTACAGGATTATTGTAAAGATCTAATGAGATAGCAAACAAAATATTTAGTACACCACCCAGCAAACAGATAATAAATGTCAGCAAGTAACCAACCCACAAAAGCCGATTAAGCCCAATTTTTTTTTTAAGAGAGAAGGAAGGAGAATGAAAGAATCAATTTTATTTATTTATTTTTCAACTAGTCTTCGTTGTTCTGCTCTAACACTTACTTGTGTATGTGATGCTGGGATTTTGAATTTGGGTCCTTGCACATGCCAGGCAAGTGCTCCAACCACCGACCCACCACCACTCCAGCCCCCTTGAGCCCTATTAAAAACAGAAAACATCTAAAAAATGTTAATTTCAAATTCTAGAATTAATAATATTTGGAAATGTTTTCAAGTAAGTTTCTTATTGAAGTGTATATACATGCAATGAAGTATACAAATAATAGAACATAATTTCTCAGTGAAGTTTTAAAATACAAATATATCCACAGGACCCATTCAAAAAATAGAACATTATTAGTGTTCCAGAAAACCACTTCATTGTTCTTTCTCCCAGTCACTATCCTCTTTCAAAGGTAATCATTACCCTGGTTTTAAGATCGGAGATCAATATTACCCATTCTTTAACTTCATATAAATGGAATATTCAGCTGGGTGTGGTGATGCATGTCTGTAATCTCAACTACTGGGAGGGTGAAGCAGAAAGCAAGTTTGAGGATAGCCTGGGGAACTTAGCGTGACCCTGTCTCAAAAAATAAAATAACAAAACAAAATAAAATGGGCTGGGGTTGTAGCTCAGTGGTAAAGTGCCCCAGGTCCAATTCCCAAATCACAATAAAAAATAAAAATAAAAAACAAACAAAAAGGAGTATTCAGTGTGCCATTCTTGTAGCTGGTTTCTTTCCCCTCAATATTATGTCTTGAGAGCAATCCATGAGGTTGTGTATCTCATAGCGCTTCTTAATTTTTATTGCTCTATTGATGAATATTTGATATGGATAGCAGAATTTATTTTTCTATTCTAATACGGATGGATTCTTAGAACTAACTATACTGGTTAACGCTGCTATGAAGATTTCTAATACAGTGATTATAGTGATGACAGGATAATATTACTGTGAAGATTCTCTGTATGTTCTTAGTGCATGTAAGTACATTTTCCCATTGGGAGGAAGATGGCAGGGTCACAGGGTAGGGACATATTCAGTTAAAGTAGATATGATCAAACTGTTTTCCAAAGAGGTTTAACCGGTCTACACTCTCAAAAAAATGTGTGGGATTTCCACATGTTTTCTAGTACTTATTTCTGGTGATCATTTTTATTCTAGCCATTCTGGCAGGTATGTAATGGTATCTAATTGGATGTTTAATTTATATTGTTTAAAATTTCCTAAATTGTAATAAGGTTGAGTATCGTACTGTAGGCTTACTGAACATTTGGGATACCTCTTTTGTAAAATGTATGTTCAAATTCTTTACCCAATTACTTACTAGTTTATTCTTACTGATTTGCATATGTTTTCTTTACCTTGGATACATCTTTATCACACATGTGGGTATAAATAACCTTCTTTTCCTCAAAATCCTGACTTTCACTTTCTCACTAACTTTTTCGGTAAATAGAAGTTCTTGATTTTAATGTAGGCCACCTTATCAATATTTTTTCCTTCTTAGTTACACAAATAACAAATAGCATTTCAAAACAAACAACAGATTCAGACAATTAAGAATTTAATAAGTTGAAATTAAGATCATAGTACAAAATTACTAGGAGGGTGTTATGAGGTATATGGGGATATGAGGTATACTCTAAACACTCCTGTGTTAATGCAGGAGTTTTGAGAAGTGAAATGATTAGATTATAACAGCTATAATGTGATGTGTCCATCCTAGTTTAAATGGAATAACTGGGTGTCATGGCTGGAGGTCTGCCACCAGGGATGTGACCTGGAAGGGTTCATCTTCCTTGAAGTCCCTTCTCTCTGGTTCTCTGCTTCCTGGCCACCAAGAGTGGAGCCCTTCCACCATTTTGTGCTGCCTCATCTGAGACTCAGAGTAATAAAGTCAGCTGACCATGCACTGAACTTCTGAAGATGTGACCCAAAATAAATTTCTCTTCCTCTGGTTGTTCTTTGGTCACACTAACAAAAAGCTCACTAACACAGAGGGAAATATTTTAGAAAATAAAAATAGATATTTTAAATGTAAAAAACCAACTATTTAAAATGTCTGAGAACATTTCAAACTTTTTGTTGGAAATTAGATACACAGAATTGGCTTAGTCATCAACCTTGACTTATGACACAGTTGAGTCACTAGCCCTAGAATGGCCTTTGTTCTTATTTTATCTTAAAAATGTAATGAACCTTGAAAATTGATCACTACACCCAAGAACTAGAATATTTAAAGTTTAAATATATTTACCAATTAATGGATGGGTTAACAATATATTATACACATTTGGCAGAGAATTAAAGAACAAAAAAGAAAGCTAAAAAAATAACCAGAATGTAACACAGACAAGAATATGAAAAACATAAAAGGAAATTTAAGAGATATTCAAATAATGTTCCATTTGACATCTAAGAAAGAGGTAATAGAAAGAATAAAATGCAAAATCTGAAGAAGCAGTGACTAACAATCTTTAAGACCTGATAAAAGATCCAAGTCTCATATTTTAAAACTTAACAAGATGAAACCTGAATGTAGAGAAGTACAGCCTAAAAATATTGTAATTAAATTTGAAAGCAAGAAATTTTTCAACGTAAAGCTTTACATTTGTAAAAATAGATGGAGGAAAGGATGAAGGACAGGCCAACAGCAGCCACAGAAGCTGGAGAACAGTGGCGAAACTCACCCAGAGCTGGGGTGGAGCGGGGAAGACCTAGAAACCAAGAATTGCAGAGCATCAGAATTTTCTTTTAAGAATGCGCCTGAGTCAGTGTTGTTCTGTGGCAAGATTTACAAATATAAGTAAAGATCACCCAGGGACGGATCTCCACTAAGAAATTCCCAAAGCATTCCTCCAGGAAAGAGAACAAACCCAGAAGAAAGCAAATGCAAGAAGGAATGAAGCCATTAAGCCGGAAAAAGGCTATAATTGTAGACAAATTGAAAGAAGCACTGATTGGGGCTGGAGCAGTGGCTCAGCAGTTCCAGCACTTGCCTGGCATGTGTGAGGACACGGGTACAAACTCCAGCACCACGTACACAACAAAGTGTCAGAGCAATGATAGCCACATGAAAAACTAAATAAAATTGGCTTTCTCTTCTCTCACTATCCCTCTCTTTAAAAAAAGAAAAAGAACGAAATCATTAATTGGAGTTGAAAGGTAGTAAGATCCTCACTCAGAATGGGGATTAGGAATTATATCACGTTTCTGTTAAATGTAAATGGCACAAATTCAAAAATAACCACCAATAAAGGAGAAATAGCACAGATAACTGCTAAATCAGAAGAGAAAAAAATATGTGATGGGTAGAATGGAAGCGCACAAAAACTGAAAGTAAATGACAAACACATTAAGTTAAATGGTAGAAACTGTTAGAAATCCAGTATAAGGCACGAAACAATTAAGCAAAAGACAACGAAACAGCTCTTTTAATATCAGACTTGAAAGCAAAAATTTTTGTGACTTTTCTTCAAAAAAAACCTCTATATAAAGATTTAAATTTTCAGTTAACCCAGTTTTTTTACATTTTTAACTTTTTATATGTGTAGTAAAACTGCTTCAAAAACTCAACAAGAAAAAAAGATAGCTAAAACCATAATAAGTAATGGCCAAAATCACCATCAGGGGGATATTTCAACACAGCTCTATTATTGATCTATAAAGGGGGAGGAAGGAAAAGGGTGGAGAGAGGAGAGAGGGAGGGAGCAGGGAGAGGGAGGGAAAGAGTTTGATCAATTATGTAGGGTACAACTGATTCCACTAGGAAGCCAAATAATACTCATACAGGCACTTAATCTTGAAAATTTAAAAATTAATATATGAGTATATGGACATTTGTATATGTAATAGTGGACATTAACATTGGCGACAAGGGAGCAGGAAGTGTTTGAAGGGGGAAAAAGCTGGATAAGGATTGGATTCAAGTTACTTTCTCATTGTGCATGCACATAGGAATGTTTAGCAACGAATCCCTCCAAGATGTAAGAACATACTGAGCTAATAAAAATAAATAAATATTCTTACAAGAACCAGAAAATAAAATAGAGATGTGAATCAGAATGCTCCTTTCCCCAAAATGTAATGGCTGTGAGTCTGAGTCACAGGCACAGAGGTGACAACATAGGCTTAACAATGCACTTCATTACTCCTGAGTGTGCCTCGCGCAGGGAAATGTGAGACAGTGTTGAAATAAATGCCCATTGTAATTTTATATAACAGGCTGCTTTATCACCTCTAGAAGAGAATATGAATTCCAAGAGGAAAAAAGCAACTCTATGCAAGTGCTTGGCTTAAAAAATAATGTTCATGAAAACAAAATTACCCACAGCTAGAGATTCTTATCACTGTTAACGATAACAAGAGGACTTAGCTGCACAGGTACCATCTGCTTTTATCACTCTACTCTTTGTCTTTCCCAACATCATTTTTAGTTTAAAAAAGAAAAAAGCACCTGAAAACCTTGACACCCAAGCATCTTTCCTACTTGATTCTGAGACGAACGAACAAGTATTGTTCAACTGCTCCATAATAAGGTTAAGGACCTTTAATAACAATGTCAGCACATTGACAATATTGTCAAAAGCTTTATTCTAACTCTGAGCGCACAAGCACAAGAAGCTGTGTCATTGGTGCTGTTAGGTATTCTTTCAAAAGCCTTTTTCAATAATTTAGTACCACACAAAATCTTTTAGCACTTAATGGAGAAGTTTTCATTCCTGAGACAACTACTTACACGAAATAATGTTTTTGCTGGCAAATTGAGTGCTAACAGAAATTTTAAATAAATTCACATTTCTTAGAAATACATTTTATATAATGCATTCTTTTCAAGTGATAGTTTACTTCTTTTACAGCAAACAGTTGAAATGACAATTCGGGAAATTGGATGTGAAGATGCTATTTGAAACACTACAAAAACAAAAACAAAAACAAAAAAATACTTCGGTCTTTCAGCAAAATCCTGGCACCGTTGGTACAGAACTGACTTCAGCTGAAAGATCTCAAAAGTATAAGCCGCAGCATGCTCTTTCTAGAAAAATTCATTCATTATTGCATTCATACATTGGAATGCATTGTAAACACACAGGAAGAAAGTTACTATATTGTTGTTAAAGTGGTTATTATTGATTTTATTATTATATAAATACAATTTACTAGTGTGAGACAAGATTGCTGTGTGCCTTATACATACCTGCTTTAATCCACACAGTATAACTATAATTCTCTGATGAGGAAATAAAAGGCCAGAAAAATTAAGGAAACTGTTCTAGCTCCCAACACTAGAAAATGCAACCCTGGCTTCTTAATCTGGGTCCAAACCCCTCAAGAGTCTCCTTGCAGTGACCCAGGCATACTCCCGTGTGTAGATCTTTGTTTTTCATCTCGGTAGAATGATAGATTAAAATATAATTTTACGTAATTTAAAGAAAGAAGAAGTGATGGTTTCATTTCAGCAGTGTCGTTTTTTTTTTCAAATGAGGCAACTAATTGATTAACACATTGGCATTTTTATTCCTTACCACCACGCTCTCCATAGTGTACTTTTCTTCTCCTCGTTGTGGTGTCTTTAATGCACTATCCATGTACCATTAAGACTAAATGCTAGGAAGTACCTTGAGGATAACACAGGTGGCAAGAAAGGAGACTAAATAGCACAAAAGGTGATTTATAACAATTGTATGTGACCCAGGTGAGCATCAGAGTTATGCTGTTATTGGCAAGATACTATGAAGTGTTGGGGATTGTGAGCAATGCTATCTCTTGTTACAGGCTGGAAGCCGAATGAGAAAAGGATTCGCAGGCTGGACGCTTGCTAGGGTGGCATTCTTAGGATCAACACATGTGGAAGGAAGAAGATAGAAGCAAAGGTAGGCAAAGGGAGATTCTGAGCTCAGTCCCAGTGAAGGCCTCCTCTAATCACACAGAGAGCTCTGGAGCTGAGATGGTCTATATGGTCCCAAATTAGGATAAAGGCGTGGAAAACTTATGCCCACTGGTTGGAATAACCCTGGAATGAGCCCAGATCTTGAGCAACGTAATTTTCTTCTGCTGAGGCAATCCCAAATAAGTTTGACAGCAGCAAACCCTCTTCCAGAGCTAGTTGCAGCAGCTAAAGGGGTCTGGGCAGAATATCACACATTTTATCACATGTTACGAGTTGAATTGTGCCCTCTCTTCCACAAATTCATGTTATATCCCTAACCCCTAGTACCTCAGAATATTATCTCATTTGTCCCGAGGCTAAAATGTCTGAAGCAGAAGGACCACAAGTTCAAAGTCAGCCTCAGCAACTTAGCAAGGAATTAAGAAACTTAGCAAGACCCTGTCTCAAAATAAATAAAAATGTCTGGGGATGTGACTCAATGTGGCTCAGTGCTTAAGCACCTTTGGGTTCAATCCCTGGTACACATATATATATTTACATATACATATAACCTCATTTGGAAATAGGATCCTTGTAGATGTAACTAAGGTGAAGTCATGTTGTTCGGTATGAGCGGTGTCCTTGTAAAAGGGAAAACGTGGAGGCTGATGCTCACAGGAAAAAGGCTGTGTAAAGATGAAAGATGCCTTTCTTATTTTTATTTTTTAAATCTACGTGTGGAAAAAGATGACATGGTATAGTGATGGAAAAATATATGATTACATGAAAACCCTGAACTTAAAGGTGGAATCCTGAAAGGCAGCATATAGATTAGCATATAGGGTAAAAAACAAAAGCATACCACTTTAGGAGAAGTTTATGGAATCTTCACCAATCCAAGTTGAAATTTAGATAAATAGGCCAGAGATGTAAACTAAGCTAAACTACAGTACATACCTGTGCCACCCAACATGGTAGCTCCTATCCACCTGTAGCTCCTGGGTACCTGAAATGTGGCTGTTCTCAATTGAGATCCAGGGCAAGTATATAATACATGCCAAATTTGGAAGACTTAATATAAAAAATCATGCAAAGTATCTCAATAATTTTGTAGTGATTACATGTTGAAATAATAACATGGTGAGTGGGGTAAAAATAGATTATTAAAGTTAATTTTACCTGTTTAGATTTACTTCTTGAAATGTTTTTACTAGAAAAATTTAAACTGTTGACACATTTTTATATCTGTGACTTAACATAGTTTTTCTATTGAGCAGTGCCCATCTAGAGATTTTCTACAGATACTGGGAAGGTAAAACTTCTATAACTGTCTCACAATGCTTGGAGTTCTGAAAAGAAATCTATATACATCCTCTAATTTTGCTTGGAGTGAATGTTTCCTGTAAGGAATAACTTGAACCTCTTTAAACATTGAATCCTGACAATGACTGATGAGTGTGGTACATTTAAGGGCAGTTTTGTGGAAATCAGGTTGCATTAATGGACGTTAGAAATTCCTGATGAAGGGTTGGGGGGACATCTCTGCAGGGTACATAAACTCTAAAAGGAAGTTAGGAGTGGGGAGTGTAGGACTGCACTTGGTACCACTGAGACCCAACAGTTTCCTCTTCCTCCAGTCTCCTCAGCCATACTGCAAAGAAAAAGCTGCATGTCAAAATGTAAAGCTGCTATTGACATTGTCACTGTCACTGAGGGGTGGTCTCCCAATGGACACATGAAGAAGACTGTAAGAAGCAGACAGCCACAGCAAAGGTGGCAGCGAAATTCCTGGTGACCGCACTTGGGAATGACAAAGCCCACAAATGTTGGGGCTTAGAAAGGTTTGAAGGAAAAGTAATGTCCTGGGGGCATCACAGAGCAGGTCCCTGAAACAACCAAGGAGAGGTGCACTTGAAAGAGATTTGCCTGTGGGACAGCTCCCCAAGATCTCTCTAGATAACTAACATAGAGTCAAGAAAAGAAAGGGTCCATAATCCACCAGCTTGACAGGTTGGGATTATTAGTATAAATTGTTCACCAGTTTTACCCAGGACTTACAAACTCACTTAGCTCAGGAATCATCTCAGAGTCATACCCACATACAGGTACAGAGGTAAGATGGATTCTTTTTGTTTCTTGTTTGTTTGTTTGTTTTAATTTTATTGAGGAGTTGTATTGTTGTACAATCATAAATGCACATGTAGTAATGATATGATATGGCCCTGATCTTAAACCAGAATCACCCCCAATCACCCACACCCCAATCTCTTGACTCTTCTGTATTTACCCCTACAACATATATAAATATCTTTATATATATTGTGCATTTTCCAGAATTAAATAATTGCATAATTATTATTTGTCTTCCTGGGGGAATAAAAAGTAAGCTACATTGATTCCCTACCAGATCCCTCCCTATCTTCCTTCCCTCTCCCCACCCTCTTTTCCGCTTGCCTCCCCTGCTTTACATATCTATTGTTCCCCCAGGTTCTGTATTGCTAAGACTTTGGTGGGTATAGCACTTGAGCTTGAATTTTCACCCAAGCATGGGTTTTGCTCTAGCCTCCACAAATGAGAGGAAACATTCAACCATTGAGTCTCTGGGTTTGGCTAATTTCACTCAGCAGAATTTTTTCCACGGCCATCCATTTACCTTCAAATGCCTTAATTTATTGTTTCTATTAGCTGAGTAGAACCCTGTGGTATATATACCACAGCTTTTGAATTCATTAATCCAAGACTATGATCTGGGTTGATTCCATAATTTAGCTGTTGTAAATTGAACTGCTATGAACATTGATTTTGCTGTGTCACTGTAATGTGCTGACGGTAGCTCTTTTAGGAAAATACCCAGAAGAGGGACAGGTAGGTTGTACAGTGGATCCATCCCTAATTTTTTGAGGAGTTTCCACACTGTTTTCCAGAGTGGCTGTACAAGTCTGCAATTCCACCAACAGTGTGCTAGTATTCCTATCTCCCCACAATCCCTCCAGTATCTGTTATTGTTTATTGTCTTCATCTTTGCCAATCTGACTGGAGTGAGGTGAAATTTTAATGTAGTTTTGATTTGATTTGCATTTTTCTGATTACTAGTGATTTAGAATACTATCTCATGTATTCATTGACTTCATCAATTGCCTCTGTTTAGATGTTTATGTTTGTCTTTGGCCCATTTATTGATTGGATTGCTTGTGTTTTTAAAATTAAGTTTTTTGAGTTTGTAAATTTTGGATATTAGTCCCCTGTCAAAAGAATCACAAGCCATGATTATCTCCCATTCTGTGGTTCCATCTTAACAGTTTTGAGCAATTTCTTGACTGAGCAAAAGCTTAATAGTTTAATAGAATCCCACTCATTGATTCTTGACTTTAATTCTTCTACTTTGTGAGTCTTGCTGAGAAAGTCATTGCCAATTCCCATATGCTGGATTGTTGCTCCTAATTTTTCTCTAGCAGTTTTATGGTAGCTGATTTAATTCCCAGTTTCTTGATCCATTTTGATTTGATTTTTGTGCAAGGTGAGAGATAAGGATCTAATTTGAACTTTGTGCAAGTGGCTGTCCAGTTTGTCCATCACCATTTGTTGAATAGGCTGTTATTGTTCCGTGTTATATTTTGACCCCTCCTTTGTCAAAGATCAGATGTTTAAAGATTTGTGGGTTTGTCTCAGAGTTTTCTATTCAGTTTCATTTGTCTTCATGCCTATGTTGATAGCAATACCATGTTGTTTTTTTTACTATAGCTCTATAGTATAATTTTAGATCTGGTATTGCAAAACCTCCTGCTTCATCTTTCTTGCTTAGTAATCTGCTATTCTGGGTTTCTTGTTAGTGCAAATGAATTTGAGTATTGCTTTTCTTATATCTGTAAAGAATGACATTGGTACCTTTATTAAGGAGTTGAGTTATTGAACAATCATTAATGCATATAAAGTAATGATATAATATGCATATGTTCTTAAACCAGAAATACCTCCACAACACCCACACCCCAGTTTCTTGATTCTTCTATATTTTGCCTCTAAAAGCAATATAAATGCTTAGACTGTGAATTTTTCAGAATTAAATTATTACATAAATATTATTTGAATTCTCAGGGAGTAAAGAATATGCTACATTGTTGATTGTCTCCCTAGATCCCTCCCTATTCTCCTTCCCTCTCCCCTCCCCCTGCAACATATTTATGGTTGCCCTAGATTATGTGTTTATATGTATTTAGTGGGCCTAATACATGAGTTTGACAACCTTTCACCCAAGCCTGGGCTTTGCTCTAGCCTCCACAAATGAGGGAAAACATTCAACCATTGATGACATTTGTATCTTGATGGGCATTGCATTGAATCTGTATAGAGCTTTTGGCAGACTGGTCATTTTATTTGTATTAATTCTGCCTAATCAAGAATATGAAACGGGGCTGGAGTGGTGGCTCAGCGGTTTCGGCACTTGCCTGGCAAGCACGAGGACCTGGGTTCATACCCTAGCACAACTAAGTGTTAGAGCAACTAAGACCATGTGAAAAACTAAATAAAGTTGATTCTCCCTTTCTCTGTCTCTCTCACTGTCCCTCTATCATTAAAAAAAAAAAAATGAAACATCTTTTCATCTTCTCAGGTCTGCTGCAATTTCTTTCTTTAATGTTTGTTAATTTTCATTGTAGATGTTTTACTTCCTTTGTTAGATTAATTCCCAAATATTTTGGGTTTTTTTTTTTAAGGATATTGTGGATGGGGGAGATCCTCTGATTTCGTCTTCTGCCCTATTTTTGTTAGCATATAGGAAAGCTATTGATTTATGGGTGTTGATCTTGTAGCCTGCCACTTTGCTGTTTATAAGCTCAAATGTTTTCTGGTGGA
>PVKS010032923.1:0-22146 GCA_004027875.1 Aplodontia rufa | reverse complement strand
TTTTTTTTTTTATTTTTGGGTTGGAAACTGAAAAAACAAAAAGTCAACAAAACTCAAGTTGAGAATCAATCACCATTCTCCGTGTTTATGAAGGGGGGATGATTCATATTCAGAAAGATTAATCGCTTCATTGATAGAAGAAATGTATACTAGCCAGGGAGCTAGTGATTGAAGGGCTGCGGAGAGCCCTGTAAAGTGACAGAGAGGACATAATATATTTCCATGGTGTCACTGGGGAAGTGTGTGTGTGTGTGTGTGTGTGTGTGTGTGTGTGTGGGTGGGTGTGTAAGGGAGTCAGCACACAATGGAGCGAAAGATTTGCCAGGGATTTTTCCTTTGCGGTTTCCTCTTTGATCTGAGATCAACAGGGATGCTCTTTGAAGGGTTGGTTTCTGATACTGCTGAGGAGCTGCAGGTGGCTTTCTGAGCAGTCATGTGGTCATTTATCATTCTCCATTACATAGTTTGCCAACTCCAAGGTGGAAGTTTTGAAACCTTTTTGGCTGATTTATGAATTTAAAATGTGACAGGTACATTTTATGGCTTTATTTGGGGCCATGGGATGGCCCAGCTTGCTTTTAAATGAACTCACTCAGATATCTATCAAAACATTTAGGATCGCTAATGGCGATGATGTTTGTAGACCACCCCAGAGGTCACCCAAACACCACGAATCATTTACAAATGAACAGCTGTGTTCTGTACACAGAATGACTATGGGTGGGGGGAAAAAAGCACAAACATTCAAAATTTCCCTGGTGAGTGGGATGCTATTTTTGTAAACCTTTCAGAGCATGATTTTTTCTTTATTTATCATATGCATTAGTAAAAAAGACTCAAGAAAAATCAATTGAGTTCTTCAGAAAAATTAGGTACGACATGAATTTGCTAACATACTTATTGAATTTGAAATTCCTTGGGCTATTCTATTAGATTATTTTATAATTATTTAAAAGTGCTTTCTGATTTTTAAAATTAAAAATTTTTAATATTGTCCCTGCTCAAGGATTAAATATACTTCAAGCTCAAACTGATAGTTACTATATTGCCATCAAGTACTGAATATTTTCTTGGTACCAGCTGCATTCAATAAAACTTTCTGCTATGATGGTCATGTCTACCATCTATGCTGTTTGATGCGTAGCAACTAGTCACATGTGGACCTGAGTCTTTGATTTGCTTTAACTTTAGTGAAGTCTGATTCCAGCTGCAGTCACACCGTGATTAGAGGCTACTTCATCGGTCAGAGCAGGCGTAAACCATTCTTTGGGAGATATCAGAGGTGTTGTGAGCATGGCTGAAGTCATGTAGAAGATTTGTGTCCTTTTCTGCTCATGAGAAGTAGCATAGGATGATTAAGCCCACTGGCTCTGTCTTCCAGCCCCACCCAAGTGCACAGTCACAAAGCCTGCCCTGGGGTACAATGCCATTTCCTGCCTCCTGGAAGTTCTTATCCATGCCCCTGTCCTGGTACTCTGTGTGTGCTGCCCTGCATAGCTGTGTGTACCTGGCAGGTTAAGGTTTTGTGTCTTCCCTAGACTATGGAAGTGGTGTCACTGAGCCACTGGAATGTCCTGTGCCTCTCACTGAGAAGAACAAAGGCAATCAAGGTTAAAGCAGAAAGACTAGGAATCTGGGCTTGTGAAACCAACCTGAACTCAACCTTGACCTGCTCTGTACCCTCACCCCTCCCATTTCATCTCCATTTCCATTGCTTTCTAGAAACCCCTTGTTTCCTTGCTTTAACAGTATCTGCAACTGTTACTGATATCTTCTGGCTTTGACTCTCCCATTCAGTTCCCAAAGAGTGACCTCCCTGGTTTCCTGCACCTTGGGAATTTCCCACTGTACTTCCAGAAGCCAATCTCTCAGGGTTACTGTGGTTTGAATTTGGTTTGTCACCTTGGAAACCCATATTGAAGTTTGATAGCCACTGCAGGAATGTTGTTAGCAGGGCCTTTAGGAGGAGTTGGCTCATGGGAATGGTGAGCTCTTGCCCTTGCAGGACTAGATTTGTCATCTTGAGAGCAGGTTATTATAAAGCAAGTCTCCCTTTTCTCTGGTCTGCAAGTTTCCACTTGCCCTTCTGCTGTGAGTTGAGGCAGCATGAGGTTCTTACCAGAGGCTTAACAGGTGCTATATCATGTTCTTGGACTTCCCAGTCTCCAGAACCATGAGCTAACGTTCTTTATAAATCACCCAATCTCATGTATCTGTTACAGCAACAGAAAATGCACTAAGACATGGATGGACATGAGTGTCTTCTGAATATGGTCCAGGAAGAGATCCTGCCAAGTTGAGGTCTGGCATCCTACGATTATCTCTCCTTGCTCCAATAGGTGTAGGTGCCCATAAATATTTGTTGATTGCATAATGTTGACAAAACCTATTTTTAAAAGACATTTCTGTTTTGTTTTGAATAGCTTCTCAGCTGTCAGCCACATGTAGTTGCTTTGAAAAAAAATACCACAAACAAATGGCAAAGTGGTGAGCTGAGGTGTCTCTCCAATCTGTTTCCTCCTCTCTGCTAGTTCTGGCCTGCAGTGAGGTGCATGAGCCTTTATATTATCTATATCTACCAATAGTATAAAGGTTTATGGAAAAGGTACAGCTTAAGATAATTGATCCCATTATTTTGTCTTCACAGTGTGGGCAATATGACCTCAGGAATTTTCTGCTTTGAGGAGCAGGAGGGGGGCAGAGATGAGAGAAGAGGCTTTGCATGGTTGGATGATGAGTGGCATCCAAGTACTGTATTCCATCAGAGCATGTAACCAGGTGCTAAAGGCTTTGGATATAGATGGAAAAGTGCCATCAGAGGCTTCCCTGTGCAATTCTAAATCAGGGAGGAAATTCTTTAAACATTTTGACAGCATTCAATCTTTCTTCTGAATGGATATTTCAGTGGTAAGGTGCTAGATAGTCTCATGCAAAATATACATATCTTCACATATAGATATATGTGCTTATAAAGAAATCTAGCAGAGTAATGGATTACTCATACTTAGATGTATAAAAATGCATGTTGCTTTCATTCTCTGTTACTGAAATGATTTGCCTCATGAGACCCATTTTTGTGGGAGGTGGGGAGCCCCCAAACAGACAATGTAGTCCAACCTGGAACTCTTAGCCTGAGCCAATATTTGAACACTTTCTCCAGGTAAGTTCATTTCTTTTGGTAAATGCTGCCTTTCTTGTTTTAGACACTCTCTGCCCCCTTTCCTTCTCTTGAACCTCGTGGCTCCTGAGTTTATGCAAGGAAGGATACAGAGCAGGTGCTCAGGGTGGTGAAGGGCAGGGGGGAAATCTTCCATCCACAAGACATCCTCTGGGAACTCCTTGGCTGCAGGTACAGAGAAGCAGCTCATGTGGGACTGGGGTAGGGGACAATGAGGTGTCCACATGGTTTGCAGCACAGATATTCACTAGCAGGTGTTCAGACCATGCTTTTAGGGACCTCAGGCTTTTGTTGGACCCTCAGGGCTGACAGCATCCCCAAGTCCCCTCACTGGGGCCCTGCATGTCTTGTCAGTGGAAGCACACAGATGACTCTTGCAGCTAGTGCTGGAACATCACGCCAAGCAGTGGCCCGATGGACTGTTGGTGTGGGGATGTAAAAAGTATCACAGACTGGGAGGCTCAAATGGCAGGTGTTCATTTTCCCACAGTTCTGAGACTTTTAGTCCAGACTAACATGATTGCAGGGGAGTTGGGTGTGGCCTCTCTTCTGGGCTTGGATTTGTTCCTCTTCTCACTGTGACTTCAACACATGCCCTTTCTGGTACCCCTGGTGTCTCTTCCTGTTCTTGTAAGGATACTAGTATTCTTGAGTTAGGGTCCCACCTTTAGGACTACTATAACCTTGGTTTCCTCTTTAAAGTTTCTATTCCAAGTACAGTCACACTGAAGTTTAGGGTTTCAACATACGAATTATGAATTTGGTGGTGGGGAGGGCACAGTTCAATCCACAACAGGGGACTTCTCTTGGAGGCAGGACTTGCCGTTCCCTGCAATGTCTTGCTCCCTGTATCCTTCGTATCCATCTGGATGTATCTAAATTGACTGTCTCTTCCAGAGAAGTACACAAAGTAAAGACCCAGAGGTTGAGACCAACATCCTTGCCCCCCTACCTTCTCCCCACAACCACTGATGAAATTCTGTCCTCTGAGTCTTCTAGCCTCCCTCCTGATGTGCTAGGATATATTTAGATGTTCCTTTCTTCCTGAATAATATGGGACTTTCAAGTTTTTTATCAAACTAGACTCTATTTTGACATTGTTCTGAGAGCCAACACCTCCCTGGAGCTCTGAGACCCCATGCTTAGAAGCTCCATGGCAGGGAGAATTTCAGAGCAAGAAATATAGTAAAAATTATCTTGAAAACTCTCTTTCACATACCCAGTAACATTTATACATGGGCTTTCATGCCATCTCGTTTGCTTCCTTTTAATTTGATGGAATTCTGGAATTCTTTGTGTGAATGTTAGCAATTGTTAGTATATGTAAGCAATTAGGTATATTTTAATAATCATTAGTATGTCATGTTCTTTATTGGATTATTATAAATCGTCAGTAACAGGGATGTCCTAAAGAAGTGTGGAAATTAATGGTACAGGGAAAGGCTATTTATTCACAGCTAGATTTAAGAAGGGAGTCAGCCATCATCCTTGTATTTTGGCAGAGACTCAAAGGCAGCAGAGGAGGGGGAAAGGTCTATAAAGTAAAATAGGGAAGGCTTCAGATGTGCCCTTACTGGAGACCTTTAGCCTGGGGAAGCTGTGTGTGGGCTCCCTAAAAATGGGGTATCCTATGTGGTTGGTTAGCAAAGAATGTGTCTTTCTCTGCTTGGTCCTAAGTTGAAAGTAGGGACAAAAACTTAGGGAGACTGTCTGCTATTAGTCAAGGGCTGTCCACTTTGGGCCAGTAGCTACTGGGTTTATTGTTTGACTTCCTAGCTTGGTTATTAGAGATAGAAGTCGGAGTTAAGGATGTAGGCTGTCTGTCTGTAGCTTGATGATGGGTTGGTTGCTTGGGCCAGCTGCTGCTGACTAAGAGTCAGAGTTTTCTATGTATATATGGTTTGGTTACTGTCTGCATGTCCGTTCTCTCAGGAGGCAATTGAACTCCCTTCTCTACTGTTGTAGTCAGATTTTTCATTGCTGTGACTCAGGGACCTGACAAGAACAATTTTAGGAGGGAGAGTTTATTCAGGGGCTCATGATTTAGAGGTCTTAGTCTGTAGGTGGCCAGCTCCATTCCTTGGTGTTCGAGAGGAGGCTGAACATCATGGAGGAAGGCATGTCTTCAGGGAGCAGAGAGAGAGAACTCCACACCAGATACAAAATGTGTACCCCGAAGTCCTGCCCCCAATGACACACCTCCTCCAGCCACACCAAAGCAGGCTGCAGTTGCCAGCTAATCCCTATCAGAGGTTTAACTCACTGATTGGGTTAGGGCTCTTATAACCCAATCATTTTACCTCAGCCTTCCTGAATTGTCACATGTGAGCTTTTGGGGGACACTTCATATTTAAACGATAACATGTACCCTTGTCTTTCCTCCAGGTACCTCCAGGTTAATTGATGCTGAGGCTCAGAGCAGGCACCTTGAGTGGCTCTTCCATGTGAGAACCACAAGGTCTTAAAAGTGCTGCAGTGTCAGGTTCCACTGTTCCCTCTGACTCCATCCATGCTGTTCTCAAGACCCAGACCCACTGATGCTTCCACCTCCTAACTCAGCATTTAAAAAGAAACATATGATACAGCTATCTCACCATTGAATATATATCCAAAATCAACGAGGGCAGTGGTCTGAAGGAATATCTAAACTCCCGTGTTCACTACAATACTATTCACAGGAGCCAAAAGATAGAATTGATCAAGATATCTTTTGATAATGAGTGAATAAAGAAAACATCACACATACACACACACACACACATACGCACACGTGTGTGTGCACATGTGCACAAGTAGAGTACCATTTAGCCATAAGAAGTATGAAAGCCATGTCATTTGTAGCAACATGAATGAAACAATAGGACATCGTGTTAAGTGAAATAAACTAGTCACAGAAAAATAGATGCTGCATGTTGTTACTCATAATGTGGAAACTAAAACACTTGTTCTCAGAGTAGCAGTCACTAGAAAATAGGAGGAGTATGGGGGAAGATGGATATTGCTGCTGAAGTACAATTAGGAAAATCGAGTTCTAGTGTTCTATCGCATAGTTAAAGCCTATCATGCACAATGTTATTATTTATTTTATGAAGAATTTAAAGAGGAGTTTGAACGCTCCCAACACAAAGAAATGGAATTAGAAGTGTACAATTATTATATATATAAATTAGAAATTAAAAGGAGGAGAGAGGGAATGGTGATACAGCTCAGTGAAAGAGTGCTTGTCTAGCATGTGCGACACCTCGGGTTTAATCCCCAGTACTGCAAAAAGGTAATGCACTTATGTTTTAGAATGTAACACATCCATGTGGTTCAAAATGGAAAGCAGTAAAGATGAGAAGGAAAGAATTTCTCCCACCTGGTCCTCCCTACCTCCTGCCTCCACAGTGCTCCAAACAGGTAACTATTTTATTGTGTGTTCTTAGATATGCGTGTGGGATGCCCCTCCCAGAGTAGTTTTTAAAGCCAATGGAGAAGATATGAATAAAGATTTTTATTAGCCTTTCCTTGGGAAATATTGCATTATTTCCAATCTTCTTCCTGGCATAATCAAAACTACATTGAATAAACTTACATATATGCCATTTTTGTATCCATATAGGTATATCTGTAAAATCAATTCCAAGAAGCAGGACTGATGGGTGGAAGCAAATATTCTTTGGTACTTTTTCTAGCCTGGCCATCCTGCCCTTCTTGGGAGTCATGCTGATTTCTACCCCTACTGCAGCCTATGAGATACAGGCTTTATGTAATTGCTCATTTCTTAAATACTCTCCTGGAGGATGTGGAGCTATGTCTTGGGGAGGAAGTGCTTGACCCCGCCATCCGTAGGCACTGATTTCAGAGACCTCCATTTTTGGTTTCGTGGATGAAAGTGTCCCCTGTGTGGGTGGGCTGCAGGGCCTTCAAAAGGGCATGCTGGTGCTATCACCCCAGTTGAGGGGATTTACTCCAGGCCTCCCCCCGCTGAGCCCTCACAGCTGTTTCTGCTCTGTTTATTTGTTCCTGATGGCTTTTGACCCTCTATGTCCATCTATTCTACTTGGAGTTTCCTGGTAACCATTCCCGGGGCCTGGCCTCCTCTTTGGTACAGCCTCTTGGCTGGGCTTTCATGCCTGCTCCTTTTCAGGCAGGGAGAGGGTCAACCTTCAAGTCTGGAGGTTCAGGCATGATGGCCAGGGAGGAACAAGGAAAACATGAGCCGAACAACACTGTCATTCGAAGCTTCCGAATGCGGTCGCCGTTGGTTCTTGGACCTGTGTTATGCCTCTCTGGGCTCATACTCCAAATCTTTGTTCACCTAAAGCTCTGCTTCAGCTCCAGAGTGGGGGTCACAAAGCCACCTGCATACAGGCAGTGTCCACTTTAAGTAGGTAAAGCATGGACTGGGGGTACATAGGGAGATGCAGAGCGCTGGCAATCTCTACAGCTCCAGCCACTTGCGGCCATTCAGGAATCCTGGGACCAAGAAGCCAGAAGTTCTGCTATATTCAAAAGAAGGTAGAAAACTATATTTTATGTTAAATTCCAAAACACTAAAAAGATGGCAACTAACTCACCCTGAAATAACAACACCTCTAACAGCTTTAAGGATTCCAGCAGCACATAAAAAGTAAAGGTCAGATAGTCCATAGCTGGAACAGCACACGGTGCTGCCTCAGAGTCTCATTTCTCAGTGATGGCCCAGCCATGCCATCTTCTCCTCTCATAGCCATGTGGACCTGGACAGGAATTGCTTGGCTGCTATTTAGAAACACCAAAAATGCTGCTTTCCAATGTTATTGGTTTTGTAGTGAGTCTTAGACATTTCTCAGTTCTATGAAATATTGATCCATTTTAAGATCATTGGATTACAATAAGATTTTATGACTCCCTGAGACGTTTATCTGAGAGGTCTCATTCTCCCACCTACTCCCTCCATGTTAATTTGTTCTGGGGCTCGAATCTCTCGGGAGAAGAAGTCTTCCCGTTTGTATTCATGAATCTGCAAACACTGCTTTGCACAGGAAAGATTAGGACCGTGTTCCACACGTATGGCCATCCTCACTATTGCTTTCACAGGTGGAACAGTCTCATCTTGAGTCACAGTTTCAACTTGATTCTTTCTAGAACAATCTTCTGAGGAGCCCTTTACTTAATCATTTTCCTTCTCTTAGCTCCTCTCCGGACCAGAGTCCCCTTTTCTTCTGAGAGCTAGAGGTTCATCTCAAAAAGAATACATTTGATCCTGGAGCCCACGTTCTCTTTCCAAGTCTCAATTTCCTCAGCTGTACAATGGTGTCAATCACAGTGCCTCTTGGCTTCACAGAGAGGCAGGGAAAATCGAATTGTTTAATGTGAAAATGCTCTATCAACTACAAAGGATTTCAAGGGGTGTGGAGGGTTATTTTTCCTATTTTTACTTGTTGCACAAGAACAGTATAACTAAAAAAGGAAAAGCTAAAGACGTAAAAAAAAGAGGTTTGCAAACTCACCATGCTAACCTACATGCAGTCATATTTCCCAGGATTTTGTGTTCTCTTCCAGTTCTCCCCAAATAAAAACAAGCAGACTGATTCTGAGCTGAGTTGCCTCTCCTTCCAGCTGGTCCTTCTACCCTTCGGTCGGTCCTCCAGCATATGGGAAGGGAGCAGAAGTAAGTCCTTCAGAGGATGCTGGGTGAATGATTTATCACGGAGAATTTTGCAAGAAACATTTTATGCAGAGTTAGTGGCCTCATGCAGATATAAAATAGACCAAATGGATAAGTATATACCAATCAGATGTCAAATAGATAACCGAGGATGACTTCTTCACAGAAATGCCTTATTTTTGTGGAGATTTTCATAATTTTAAAATAGTTCTCATTTGTATTATCTCATTCTTTCTTTGTAACAGTGCTGTTAGGTTAGGTGAAAGGATAGACCAGCTGAAAACAAGAAGCCCCCAAAGGCTAAGGGTTTTGTTCGAAGGTACAGTTAGTTTGTGTTAGGACTGGGCTTGTTCTATGAATCAGATAGTCTTCTTGTTCACTGTTTCTGTCAATTTAATTTTTCATTATCATCTGCATATTCAGTGACTATGTATTAGTACTTGTTTTGTGTTAATCCCCCCATAGTGCCATTCACAAAATAAATACTCACTGTTTGTTTGATTAATAAGATATACTTGGATGTCACATGAAGCTTATCTGACTATCATAACAATTAGAAGATACAACTTAGTGTAGCCCTTTAAAATGAACCCCGGTGAGCTACAAATCTGACTGCTTGACATTTGCTTGAAAGATGTGGGTCACAGACTGAGATTTAAAGGTTCATTTGTTATTAGTGTCCTGATTTGTATGTCATTGTAAAGTTTGCTAATTACTTTCACATCTGTTGTTTCACGTGGTACTCAGTGTATCTCTTGGAGGTGTGTTGAGCGAGTGGCATCTGCTGCCCATCAGCAGGAGTACAAGTCTGAACACTTCTGCTCACTGCATCTTTTTTTTCTTTCTTTCTTTTTAAGAGAGACAGAGAAGAGAGAATCAATTTTTTTTTAAGTTTTCCATCTGGTTTTCGTTGCTTCGACACTTAGTTGTGTAGATGGTGCTGGGGTTCGAACACAGGTCTTCACGCATGCCAGGCAAGTGTCGTAACCTCCGAGCCACTGCTCTAGTGCTGCTTGCTGCATCTTAATACAGGAGCTGCTGAGGAAAACACAACACTGTCAAGCCCTGGATGGAATAATCCTTTATTCATAGAAAGAACAAATGGCAAAAATGTCTTCTGGAGTGGTTGGTGGTCCCCTAGGGTCTGTGGGTCTGCCCAGCAGCTGTCAGAAGGCAGTTGTGTTGCATGCACTGCTCTTAGGCAGCAGAAGGACCTCTTTGCTCCCCAGAGGAAGACATATGTAGCAAAGCAGTCGGCCAAATGCCACGTGATGCACAGGCTTAAGGAGAACAAAGGGAGTATGGAACAGGGGAAGAGTCCCATAGGAGATGAGCAGTCCAGCTCAGGCTGTGCGGACTCTGTCTCTTGATAAGCAGGTGTTCTAGGCCCAAGGGCCACTCCCGTGCAGCCTAAAGCAGGTGGAAAGACTGTGCATGGGAGACTGCCTTTGCCACCAAGGTGATCAGGACAGCAACAACTCGGACACTTACAGATCCTGCAGTGCTTCAGATATTCAAGATTCCATTTGAATATCCAAATAAGAGGTAGTAAGTCTCTGCCATGGGTTGTAGGTGGAGAATTTTCAGAGGAGATCAGCATGGGGCTTGGATGGAGAGATGATAAGCTCTATTTGGGGTGCTAGGAAGGGAAGTGCACCTCCTTGTCATCCTCCGCGGCTGTCATCTGCACCCAGAACGCTGTCTGATCCTCAGGGTTGACTGTGCCTCCCCTACTTAGGTCTGCCGGTGCAGGGAGCGTCTCTTCAGCACAGCCATCTGTCCCTCACGCTGGATTGCTGTGTGCTGCAGACTTCATTGGTGTTTTGTGGAGAATGGAAGGTGATTACACCACAGGCAGAATACCTCTCCAGTTCTGCTCAGAACTCTATTAAGCTCTTTGCAACACAGGGAGCTTCTTGTTCACCTGCTGCCATATTTTAGGAGACTTCTTACTGCCTGAAGTATATTCTCCACCTTGCCTTTCTCTCATTTTTGATGATTTTCAGCCTCTTTACTGGGGACTTTGGTTTTCAGAACCATTCATTTCTCCTATATCCTAAACTTTCTCTTTCCAGTCCATGCTCTGAAAACTCAACAAGGCACTCTCCGAAAGCGCTTCAGTGCAGATTTGAATTCCTAATTCTTGCTAAAAGTGGGTGCAGCTTCCTTTTATTTTAAGTATCTATTTTCCTTTCTTTTTACCGAATGTTTCCATTTTGTAGATGAGGAAACTGAGGCTCTGAGACTTTATATCATTTGTGTGAGCATCAGAACTAAGACCTTGTTCTGAGGCTTGTCTATTCTATCCTTCTATGTGTTCAGCAGACTTTAATATTAATAGTGTTTATTGTAATGATATCAAGTGGTATCTTGATTTACTTTTCTATTGTTAGTGATTACCTCAAGAAATAGTTTACATTGACTTTCCACTGTTCAAAATTCAAAGAGGAAAAATCTCAATGCTAAAGAGCAATGAAAGTCATGACTGTGATTAACACAGTAGACAGGCTGTTTATATTCTTTGTAAAAAATAATTGTCTCATTTGTCTTTACCCCAACCACCTAGACCCATTGTCAAGGTCAAGTTAAGCATGCAGGTGAATTGCAAATATGTCATCAGGCACACAGCACATGGTACCCACACCAGTATGGTTTGAAGTGACAATGAGTGTTGAGGTGTCAGATGCTGGAGATGAGAGAGACAAAGGTCCATCCTCCAAGAAACGTGCAAGATGGACCAACTCTGAGTCACACCGGAAACATGCCTTGCATGCTAACCAGGCACAGAGAGGCCTTCCTGCCATGCGAGGTCTAATGTCCTGTGGAATTCAAGTCTACCCAATCTTCCCAACGTTGGGTTAAATAGTAAACTTTTACTGCCTTTCTAGGTAAATATTTCTTTTTCAGTGGTCAGCCTGCTATTACAGAGGCAATGACATAAGGAAATCCACACAGACATGAGTTTTTGCTTCAACATATAAATTACATCACTGGATAATAACTGGAAAAATGTATCATGGCATATCATTGATTTATGAGCTCATCTTAGGAGAGGGAAATGAAGACTATAGATCCTCAGAAGTTGATTATATATGTTTAGGAAAGATGAATGAATGTCTAAAATTAATTAGGCTTTTTTATTCCATAGTCATTTACTGGGACAGATATAATCCTAAAAACAACAGCAGTGCAGTGAAGAAGATACTGTGCTTACATTTAAGGAGAACATGGAAAATAGATGAATAAATTGTAATGTCTCAGATGGCTCTGTGACAGAAGAAATAATCCAGGGTGCTATGAGAACAGGGAGAAGCACTGTCTTGGAGGGTTGGGAAAGCTCTTCCTTCAAGGGCTTCTTTGAAGCTGGTACTTGAAGGGTGTGGAGTGTGCTGGGCACAGGGACAGGTGGAAATGCCATCCAAAGCAAATGGACTGGTGGTGAAAACTAACTGGGTATGAGTAGTGCAGAGAGGAAGAGAGGAACTGTTGTTTGAATTTTGAACATGTGTGATTGATACATTTTGGGGCATCTACATGGAGATGTCTAGAAAAAAAACGGAAATTTATGTCCAGGGCAGAGGAGGAGATTAGGGGTTAAAATGTAGGCTGGGGAGCCAGGGTCACTCAGTCCTATAAGCACTGGAATTTTATCTGAGCACTTAGGTGTGTAGATTGGAATAAAGATGGCCCAGGAGAAGCAAAACCTCCAGCCTGGGAAAGAAGATCTCAGAGGTGAGAAAGCGAGGACATTACGTTGCCCTGTTCATTTTTAATCTGGAGAAAAGGCACTACATTTTCACAATAAAGACCTTCACACTAACCTGCGCAACAGATTCCATGCAAAGAGCTCAGGAGCAGGCAAGTTGGCATGATGTGTCACCTGCCACACATAGTAGATCTGCTGGCCAGATTCAGCGTGAAGGTTGTCATTAGAGACCCCCACACTCAACTGACTCTTTAATTATAAGCAATGAAGTTGACAGCTAGTTGAATCAGCTTTGTTCATTGTCAAAGCAAAGAGACAACATTCCAGAGCCGGTTCATTCACATATCCATTTACCTGCAAAAGCCATATATCATTCTAATAGTTAAGTAGAACTCCATTGTGTGTGTGTGTGTGTGTGTGTGTGCGTGCGTGCGTGCGTGTATGTGTGTACATCACAGTTTTTGGATCCATTCATCCACTGAGGGTCACCTGGGTTGATTCCATAATTTTGTAAATTGAGCTGCTATAAACATTGATGTAACTGTGTCTTTATAATATGCTGATTCTAGCTCTTCTGGGAAAATACTCAGGAGTGGGATAGCTGGGTCATAAACAGTGGTTCCATCCCTAATTTTTTAAAATGTATTTATTAGATGGATATAGAGATACAATTGAGGTGGAAACATTATCAAACATTCAAGAACCATTGTGTATATACTTAGTTATCCAGGGCTAATGCTATATCATGGATGGCCAGCTTGGGTTCCCTCTGTTGCTGTTTCTCCCAGAAGAACTCCTGAGTTAAATGGATATCTTGTGGAGGACATAGATCTCCTTCTGAGATGACTCCCCCATATTCCCATTCTCCAGTCTCCTAGGAGTTCTTCCTACACCTTCCCCCCATCCCCTCCCTACACCTCCAAGTACCCTAGGGAGTCATCTCCCTGTTGCGTTGAGAATCATACAATTTGAAGTTATTATTAGCTTGGCCATCTAACATACTGCTTCCCCATGTATTCTAGCTTCCACAGATGAGAGATACCATTTGGTCCTTGAGTCTCTGAGATTGGGATACTTCACTTTGCATAATTCTTTCCATCTCCATCCATTTAATATCAAAAGCCATAATATAGTCTTCTCTAATGGCTGAGTAGTATTCCATTGTATATATGTACCAAAGTTTTTGTATCCATTCGTCGAGTGAGGGGTATCTGGGTTAGTTCCATAGTCTAGCTATAGTAAATTGAGCTGCTATAAACATTGATGAAGCCATATCTCTATAGTATGCTGATGCTAATTCTTTTGGGAAAATCCCCAGGAGTGGGATAGCTGGGTCATAAGGTGGTTCCATCCCTAATTTTTGAGGAGTCTCCACACTGCTTTCCAGAGTGGCTACACCAGTGTGCAGCCCCATTAACAATGTGCTAGTATTCCTTTCTCCCTCATTCTAGAGCAGAAATAATACTAACCGTCTTTCATATCCTAAGGAACGCTTTATAACTCTCTTCATAAGCTATAGCAGCATGAGAATCAATAAAGATTTTTTTTTTTTGCTCAATATTTGCTTTTCTTGTTTTGTTTTTCTCACTTTTCATTTTTCTGTTTGTGTGTTTTTCTTTTGGCAGTGGGACTAGAATCCAGTGGTACTTGACCACTGAGGCACATCCCCAGCCTTTTTTTTTTAAATTTTGAGACAGGGTCTCATTAAGTTGTTTAAGCCTTCACGACATTGCTGAGGCTGACCTCAAACTTGCAATCCTCCTGTCTCAGCCTCCCAAGCCGCTGGTATTACAGGCATGTGCCACCATGCCCTGCTCACTTCTTGATCTTAATTCCGCTTTCTCTCTTCTCGTCTCGCTCTTTCTGTTTTACACTTCCACTTTTTTGTTTCTGCTTTCTTACTTCCTTTTCTTCTTTTCATTTTTTGCTCCCTGTTCTATTCACCTTTTTTTGCTTTTTTCATATCAATTTTTTTCTCTCCTTTTCTCCTTTTCATTTCTCACTTCCCTTTGCTTGCTACTTTTTTCACTTTTTCTTCCCTTTCTGCTTCCTTTTTCTTACTCCCCTTTTCTCTTCCCTTTCATTGTTTCCTTTTTCTCACTTTCCTCTTTCACCTCCCCTTTTACGCTTTTCTCCTCCCCACGCCCCGCTTCCTTCCCCTCTTCCTCTTTCTGGCAGTGTTGGGCACATGCTCTGCCCCTAAGCAACCTTCATCCCTTTCCTTCCTTCCCTCTTTCTTTCCCTTTTTGTTCTTCCTCTTCTTTCTTCTTGTTATTATTCTCTTATGCTTCCCTTAATAGTTTCCTATCTCTCCTTATTTTTTCTTTCTCTGCCTCTTTTCTTACCATTTTATGCCTTCTTCTTTCTTTCCTTATTTTTAATTTTCTTCTTCTCTGTTCTCAATTTCCCTCCTTTTTCTTTCCTTCCTTCTTCCCTTCTTCTCTTCCTCCTTCCATCTTTTTGCTTTCTGTGTCTCTCCCTGGCCCCCACTGTCGCTGCCTCCCCTTCTTTATATGTACATGAGCTTTGGTGGCTGTGGTATTCACGGTGGTGCCATCCATCTGCTTTCCATTATGTGAGACCAGCTTTCAAATCTTGCATCTGCTACCTGTACCTGTGTGAAGGCTCGCAGATTGCCCGATTTCTCTCATCATCAGTATTTCATCTTCAGATAATGTCGTTGTTGGTTGAGTTACCCTCTTTGCCTTCCAAATCAAAATGCCTTGAACCCCGCCCGATGTGCACAGTGCAGGGTGGTTCACATCTCTCTCGATTTTAGGTGAGAGGGTTACTTTCGTTTTCCCCAGTGGACTCTGAACTCCTGTGCCTGCCACATAAGTCAAGAGATGAGTCTTTCCATGATCCTAAGCTTTCTCTCTTCTCAAATGCAGCATCTCCGTATGGACTGACACTCACTTTCTTGGCTTCCTTTTGGAGACATCTCTTGTCTGCTGGTAGCAGACTAAATGGATGGCCTGAAGCCGGCGGGGAGGTTTATACCTCTATGTTGTAGTGTGGTCTCGCTCTAAAGCAGAGATGGACAACTTGTGGTCAAGAAGCTAAACTTGGTGAAAACAAAGTCAGTCCTCAGACATATATTGTATATAGCTTTCCAATTTTGAATTAGTTGTCCGCATTTGAAAATTAGGAAATTTCTTATGAAGATTCAGCTTTCTAGTTGCATTTTTCTTCTTCCTTGTCTTCTTTTTTTGCACTTGGAATGAATCCACTGGCACTGTGTCACTGAGCTGAGCTACACCTCTTTCCCTTTTTCATTTTTCATTTGGAGACAGGGTCTTGCTACGTTTCTAAGGGTCTTGCTAAGTTGCCAAGGTTGGTCTTGACCCTGTGATCTTCCTTCCTCAGCCTGTCAAGTTGCTGGGGTTACAGGTTTGTGTCACCATGACTGACTTCTAACTGCTTTTACAAAAACAGGAACCAGGTGATGCTGAGTCTTCATTTCTGCATGATTGGGTGCACCTGAACATCACTTCCTCCCCTTGATGTCCAGTTCACCACACTCTATCCGGACCCTTCATTTGCTTTTTTACCTATCTGGTCCTTGGAGGACTGGGGAGAAAAGGACATTTGTCCTTAATAATTGTTTTTCAAAACATGCTGCTTATGATCTGAATCCTCTAAAATTTGCTAAGCATGTCTTCTGGGCACAAACTCTCCAAACGCTACCTCCCCAAACAAAACAAAACAAACAAACAAAAAAGAAACCATTTTGTCTTAAATTTTCTCTTGAAATAATAATTTCTTAATTTTTTTCCCTACGTATTTAAGTGTTCTTTTTCTCTCCATATCTTATCAAGGTAAGGTGTTTTGGGTTTAGTACAAAGTCAAATAAATAAAACAAAGTGCTTTTAAAATTTTGTTTTAAAATCTTTATCTTTGTTAATTGCAATATTTTGTTCTTTTCAAAATATAACAATGTATTTAAATCTTGCTTGTTGCCTTCCTCCAATTAGTTAAATTTTCTCAAAAGAAAATTCCTGACATTTTTTACAGTTAGGATTTGCCTCTTTTTTATGTCACCCAGTGGTTATGCACTTTTCCTGTCCTTTTCTCCATAGTAATTACCGCCGCCTGATCTGATATAGCTTTTAGGTTATTGCGCGTTTGTCATCATTAGACCCACAAATGCAGGAATTTTGCCATTTTGATCGCTACTAGATTTTTGTGCTACCTCAGCAGGTTCTCACTAAGGATTTGTGGGATATATGAATCCTGGGCCAAGGTGGGAGATAGTCTCTCCTTGTGTCTGCCACAGAAGAATCCAAGAGCCCCATCAATTGGGTCCCAGCAGAAGACACACAGCACTTGAAGCTGAGCAGTCTCTGGGCAGTTTAAATGAAAGGACACTGCTTACGAAGGGTGTGGATGAGGCTGAAGGAAATAAACAAGGTATAATGTGAGATTAGCAACTACCACCATCACCTTCCTGCCTGAAGGGATAAGAGGAGGGATCCCCTCCCAGAATTCAAGCTAGATGACAGCTGCACAGAAAGGACAGGTTGATGGAGTTTGTGACCTTGTAGGAGGGATTCAGGCAACCTGCCTGGGGTGTAGAGGAAGGACTTGAGTCTCTTGCCCTCACATCCAAGTTGGTTGAACACAGTGGAATCAGAAGAAAAAGAGCGTACTGATGTGGTTTTGGGATGTAGAGTTGGACCAATGGAAAACAGCCAGTGTGAAAGTTCCACTGCTGGGCTTCCAGAAGGACCCACTTCTTATCCATCATAGTCATGGTTAGCAACCAGCAAAGGAAACTGTGGGGGTGCTGGAGAAGGGGCCTCCCGGTCCAAGGTAGCAGGCAGTCAGGAGACAGGCAAGCGACTGCCATTCAGAGTACACAGTTTAGGGGTGCTTAAAATGTACGCAAACAGCCAATGTGAAGGTCAGTGTACAGGGCCGAGGGAAAAGTGTGAAGAAACGGGGTTCACGGGACAGGGCAGTCTGTGGGCTTCTCCAACCACTGTCCAGGGGCTGGAGGTGGGGCAGCCTCAGTGACCACTGCATTGCTTTTCCATCTTTGCTCAGTCTGGAAGTCGGAGCTGTTTGTGAGCTTGATGATGGGGCAGGCGGATGTGCCTTTGTCGATAGCAACTACTTGTTGAGTAGTGTTTTTTAAATTTTTTTTTTTTAAAGAGAGAAGGACAGACAGAGAGAGAGAGAGAATCAATTTTTATTGAGTTTTTTTTTCACATGGCTTTCGTTGCTCTGACACTTAGTTGTGTATGTGGGTTTGAACCCATGTATTCACGCAGGCTGGGCAAGCGCTAACCCCCGAGCCACCGCTCCAGCCCTAGAGTAGTGTTTTTGTTCAAGAACATTTAAATTTTTTTTTCAGTGTTGGGGATTGAATCCAGGACCTAGTGCACCCTGGGCAAGTGTTCTACCACTGAGCCCTCCCCCAGCCTTTCAGGTGTCCTTTTATTTGTCTCTTAACGGCATACCACCATCAGCTACCTAATTGGTCTAATTATGCTCCATCTTTGATTTCTACTTTTCTGCAATCGATTGTCCATTTTTCTTTTTCTTCCACCTTTCTTTAAAAAAATTCATGAATTCACTTTAAAAGCATTTTATTTGTAATATGATTTTGAGATATCAATATTTGTACATTCTTTTAGTGTACAATTAATAATTCTTCCACCTTTCTTTGCAACTTTTCCAAACCAAATCAGGAGCCTGGGCCGTGGTAGTTTTGTTCTGAGCTTCTCTTTTTATGGCTGGGTAGTAGGAAGTTAGTTTCCCTTTTCCACCTGAAGACCTTGGTCCTCTGGTGTCTTGTCAGGTGCTATAGGAGAGGTAAATGTGTGTTTGTGCATGTGCATTAGACCTTGTTCTAAAAATTTGAATGTGACACAGGGGGGCAGGCTCAGCATACTGAGAGCAAAATAAATAAAGCTAATGCTTTGCTTTCTAAAATGGTATCAACTTCAGTATCCATCTGAAGCAGACTGATTTTGCAGATGTTTTTGCCTACCCAATTAACCAACATTCTACCACCTGACAGCTGATAATTCAGAATTTGCTGATTCTGAGATCGCTTATGGCTACAGAAATTTAATCCACTCGCTATGTATAACCAGTAGCTCCTTTACTCATCTCTAATCCCCCACAGGAGCTATCAGCCGTGCACGCACTAGGTTTTTGACAAGGCATTTTTGCAAATACAGGATTAAATTATTGCACAGGGGAAAAGAAAAAAAGCAGGGATGGGAATGTAGAAGGCTCTGAGAAAGGGGAGAACAAGGTCATAGTAACCGCTTTCTTTCTGGATGCTTGAATGCTACAGGAATCCTTACAAGCTTTCTGGTTTTGGCAAAGGACTTCAATGTGTCCAATCATTTTTCTAAACTGCCTTGTTCAAAGACCACTGTCTCAAGGTTTGAATGAAAAGGGAGGCAATATAGGTCAGGGCTCAGGAAAGTTCTTACGGAGTTGAAGGACTGTAGATACCCCTCCTCTGGTTCTCATATCACCTTTTTCAATGAAGCTGGACTAGTCAGCATTTCCTCATTGTGACCAAAATACCTGACAAAAACAGCAGAGAGGAAGCAAAGTTTATTTCAGTGCAGTTTCAGAGGCTTTAGACCCTGGTCACGGGCTCCATTGTTTGGGCCTGAGGTGAGCCCAAGTGACATGGTGGAAGGGCATGGTGGAAAGCTGCTTATCTTAGAAGCAGACAGAGAGGTCGGGACTGGGAACAAACTAATCCCTTTTAGTGCATTCCTACTGACCCACCTTCTCCAGCCATGCTCCACCTGCCTACAGTTACCACACACATAGTCCTTCTAAATTATTAAGCCATCAAATAGATGGAGGAGATCACAACCCCTTAATCCGATCATTTCCTGAAAGCCCCACCTCTGAACCTTCCTGCGCTGGGGAGCAAGCTTCTAATCCACGAGCTTTGCAGGGGAAATTCCAGACCCAAACCATATCAGAAGCCCTGAGCACATTCACTTATTGCTTAAATTGTCAGCTACGTTCTCTGAATTCTAGACATCTCGATGATAGGAATTCAATTTTATTCTGCAGTGCAGCAGGTACCTAAAGACCTCAATTGAGTCCAGTGATGAACTGTGCCGGTCTAGCACTGAAATTCCAGCACTTGAAAGAATGTTTTTCCGATGCAAAGGACAGAGAGGTGAAAGACACAGTGATAGTACAGAAGAGAGAAACATCATAAGAGAAGGGGGCGCGAGGCTGGCTGAGTAGTCCCATGTGAGGAAACTCCTTAGTGGCTGAGACCTACAGATCTTGGCTCCTTAGCTTGGTGTAGTGTCATGTTTCAGAAACTTGTTAGGCATGGAGGAACACCATAAAGCAAGATAGAACCCTAAATTAAACCAGGAGCACAATTTTGTGCATAGACCATGATTTGCATGTCTATGAGCATCACTCAGGAAAAATCATTTCTGACCTATGTGGGATCAGTGTTCACTCTGTGACTGTCACAGAAAAAGTGGTGAGACCAGTGCTCTGGCTGCAATGGAAGGAGTGGTGGCAGTGGGCAAATTGGATCTTTTGGTTTTCCTCTCTACTTGGTGAAAGCCATGTTGACCCTTTGGGTCTGACAAAGCCCACAAGATCTCCAAGTTGCTCTTATAATGTTGAATCTGGACTTTCTCTGGTAGGAATGGGTTGCACTCCAGTGATTAACTGGAGAAAACAAAATGAAACTTTTTTTGTCTCCAAGTTGATGAGGCCAGACACAAAGTTTCACATATGTAGTCTGAGTATTTATGGAACACCAAGGTGGAGATTCTAGAAAACAGACAGAAATAGGACAGAAATAGGGTGAAACTGGGGATGGGAATTCAACTTTGCAAATCAACAGCACACGGATAAGACTGTCTTATTTATCTTGATATTCCAGTACTTACTTAGAGTAGGGGTGAAAGTTAATATTAAATGAACAAATTGGTGAATAAATGAATGAGTGGAATTCTAACTACAAAGTAGTATAATTAATCTCTAAAAGAAAATATGCTGAGACTTTTACATTCAGATAAGCTTTTAGTACTTCAAAGTGATCAACTTGGATTTATTCCCATAATATCTTCATTGCCCAAGGCAATTTTGAGCTCTTGTAGGAATTAATTGCGTTGAGAACATATGCTGTTACTTACCTTCAGTAGTGGTGACTTCTTATCCTCTGAGGGCGCCAGAGATTTTGGGAAAATAACCTAAAGTAATTAAATCGTTTGGTGATTGATTTGGGGAATGGGAGAGAGAACATAATTTTGATCATTAATAGTTTTAAGTTCTAAAGTGGTAGAAATAGATTTCTAGCTCTGCATTGAATTATTTGCACCTCAGACCATAGCCTCCCAATGGTGATTACTCTGCAGTCCAGTATCATATGGATTTTAGTGGGGGGTAAAACAACAACAAAAGAATAACTGGGTGCAGTGGTACTTGTCTATAAGCCAAGTGATCAATTTGTAATCCTTGCAACTTAAGAGTGTGATATAGTTCAAGGCCAGCCTCAGCAGCTTTGTGAAACCACGATTTAAAATAAAAATTAAAAAGGGCTGGAGAGGTGGCTTAGCGGTAGAGCACTTGCCTGGCATGTGTGAGGATCTGGGTTTCAGCTCTAGTCCCACATGCACAAAGAAATGTCAGAAAAACAAAAACCAGATGAAAAGATAAATAAAAATTGGCTCTCTCTTTCTCTCTTAAAAAAAAAACAAAAGAGGACTAAAGATTTAGGTCAGTGGTGGAGTGCTACTGATTCCACCCCCAGTACTGAAAGAAAAAGTGCACAATCACACACACACACATACACACACGCACATGAATACATGAAGTTTGGTTCAGTGTTGGCCAAAAGCATGCATTCTCAATTTTTTTTTCTTTCTAATTTGGATTTACTTTCTCTTTCTTCTCCCCCATCCACCTAGCATTCTTGGGTCATTGAGTGTCACAGTTTGAAGCGCCCTATGAGTAGAGACAAGTATGGCTGACAACAGACAGACTCTGGGAACCAGTAGCTGGCAAGGGAGGTGGCCACAACCTCACTCTCCTTTGATTCTTCTATCCTTTGCCACTTCCATCCGTGACTAGTCTAACTGGGATGAGATTGGTTAGGTGGATTCTGTGGTGTTGAATTTTTGTGAGGAGGACTTGGCTCCTGTATTGAGGGGATGGAGGGCAGGGAGCAGCCTGTGTTGGTGATAAACTCCTACCTGGATTCTAGCTCTCCTACCTGGATTCTAGCTCTGCCCGCGCTAACAATACTTCTGTTCCTACGCCTTCTGCTAGTACTGCTGCTGCTCTCACTACTATTTCTGTACTTTGGTTTATGCAGCGTTCTGTACTTTATAGAATTCTTCTACTTGATGTGTTTGGGTCTTCACAACAGTGCTGTGAAATTGGAGGACTTCAAGGAGCCCCTTCTCAGGTAGGTAGGTGAGCGCACAGTGAGTTTTCAAGTACTCCATCAGGAGTGGCAAGGCGAGTCACGTGAGCTCCTGAGCCTGGACATGCTAAGCTCCCCTTACACTATCAGTTCCTCAGTTTCATGCCCTCGTCTCTCCTTCTCCTTCTCCTTCTCCTTCTCCTTCTCCTTCTCCTTCTCCTTCTCCTTCTCCTTCTCCTTCTCCTTCTCCT
>PVKS010032922.1:0-22154 GCA_004027875.1 Aplodontia rufa | reverse complement strand
ATCTTTCCATCTTTAAGCTATTTAACCCCAGGTATTTTGTCACAGCAATGAAAATCTGAATAAAATAGGAGGTGATTAGGTTATGAGACTGACTCTTATACAAAGGCTCCATAAAACTGCCTTACCTCTTCCACCATGTGAGGAAATTATGTTTTCTGTGAGTCAGGAAACATGTCCTATGAGACATCAAATCTGCTAAGGCCTTTTAATTAGACTCTATTGCCTCCAGAACTGTGAGAAATAAGTTTCTGTTTATAAACAATCCAGTTTATGGAATTTCATTATACCAACACAGACTAATAACAAAAACCTACTTGAGATATAACAGAAAAGCTAATGTTACAATATCTTCCATTTCTGGAAGAGTACTAACTTGTGCTTCAAAAAAATCAAGAACACTGAGATATTTCCTAGCTCCATTAGTGGAAGGAGAAATTCCTCACCTGAAATGAGCTCCTTCTAGGTTCTCAGTGAGGAACTATTTTTACCAATCTTTGAGAAAGATGAGGAGTTAAAGTAAATAGACCCTTGATACCTTCAAAATGTCATCCAACAATTGAGTTTCCCTATAAAAAGTAATTTGAAATAGAAAATAAAGAGAAAACAGAATCAAACAAAATCACAGTGGAAGAACTAAATATAAAACTGATTGACAAAAGAGAAACCTCTGCATTGTGTTTGTTGTGACCAAGTGTAAGTGTAAAAGTAGTCTATGTGCTGTCAGTGGAATGAAGTATAGAGTGCCCATCTACCATGCAGGAGGCTCTGGGGTTGATCTCCAGCATCACACATGCCCAAAAGTTGTCATTATCTAAACATTGGTAATATGATGATGCTATTTAGTCAAAATATCTTACATAACAATAAATATAAAATAAACAGTGAAAACCATACTCAATCTCACTAGATTATTAATTAGAATATTCTTCAATAAATCATGCCTGGATTAGTGGGTCTACGTATGAAACAGAGTAAACTTAATTAAACTCTCACCTGCTCTTAGTTAACCTCCTCTTAGTTAACCTTTCCCTCCACTGCACTCAATGAATATCCATCCCTAAGTCCTATCATCCTGAGAGCTAAATTTGAGTTGTGGTTCTTTGGTTTCTTTAATGCTTGGTTGTCATACAAAAAAATTCTTTCTTTTGCAAAATTTGTTGATTCAGTGTTTGTCAGACTGTGCAGTGGGCAAATTGAGCTTAGTTTGATAACAATTTGACGAGCAGCTAGGAGGAAATCCAGATGGTCCTTTTGCCCATAGCTGCTGAGCTCTTTGTTTTTATCAAGTGCTGGTGGGTGAGTTTGTCCCAGGAATGTTTATATCAGGAATGTTTGTTCCAGGTACCATCTCCTGGACTTTCCGTAGATCAGTGCCTCTGGTCAATGGAATATAACTTTACTTTTGCAGTAAATAATTTCTAGATTTGGAAGACATCTTATTTAGTGAGTAACTTTGGTACAATTGAACAGATTCCTATTCTTTCTCTCTCTCATTTGACTTTTATTGTTAATGTCTCGGTTTGAGGACACACACTATCTGACTTCTGAAAAGCAGCATTGGTTCAGTCTCCATTATAAGTTTCTTGGGCTTGGGGACCCTCAATATTAGGAAAGCATTAGGGAATCTCTGTTTATAGATGTTCTCTTTTTTGTTTGTTTGTTTGTTTGTTCCTGAGAACTAATTTTAGCTGCAGTATAATTAATGTAAACATATAATTCTGAATGACCATGTCTCATTTCTGAAATAATGGGAAATTTTAATTCAATCTTTATTGCATTCTGCAAAACTGGGCATCTTTTATATACTGGAGAGCCTCATTATTCCTTGGAATCAGGAGCAAAATGGCATGAAAATGAATCCTGGATATGAATTACACCAAGAATTCCTAAAAATGGCTTTGGTAGGGGAGTTGTCCAAAAAGCTACTTCACTCTTGTTTGACCTGGATTTAAATGGGATATGGAACTAAACAGAAACATCTCATCAGAGGAAGTACAAAAAACCAATAAATATATGATACATTGTTCTACATCACTAGCAATCAGAGAAATGCAAGTTAAAACTTCATTGAGATTCTACCTCACTCCAGTCAGAATGGCAAAAATGAAGAATATGAACAATAGCAGATGCTAGAGAAGTTGTAGGGACAAAGGGACACTTACACACTGTTAGTAGGACTGGAAACTTGAACAGCTACTTTGGAGAACAGTGTGTAGACTCATCAAAAAACTAGGGATGGAACCACCTTACTACACAGCTATCCCATTCCTGGGTATTTTCCCAAAAGAACTAGAATTGACATACCACAGAGACACAGCTACATCAATGTTACAGTGTTATAGCAGCTCAATTTACAATAGCTAAACTATGGAACCAGCCCTGATGCCCCTTGATGGATGAATGGATTTTAAAATCTGTGGTATATATTTATACAATGGAGCTCTACTCTCCTATTAGAAGGAATGGTATTATGGAATTTGCAGCCAAATGATGGAAATGGAAAAAATCATGCTGAGTGAAATATTTTGAACTACGAAACTTAAGGGCCCAATGTTTTATTTCATATGTGGAAGCTAGAGTTAATCCTAAAACAGGATGAAAGTTAGCTAAGATTAAGTAATAAACTCACCATAGTTGAAATTTCACATAAGGTAGGGAAATGATGGAAATGGAAAAAATCATGCTGAGTGAAATATTTCGAACTACGAAACTTAAGGGCCCAATGTTTTATTTCATATGTGGAAGCTAGAGTTAATCCTAAAACAGGATGAAAGTTAGCTAAGATTAAGTAATAAACTCACCATAGTTGAAATTTCACATAAGGTAGGGGAATTATAACTATGAAGGTGGGGGCAGAGGAGATGGGGCTTAAGAAGAGAGGGATAATCGGGGTAATTAGTACAACTGGGAATACTCAACTCCCATCAGAAGACTAACTATACAAAGACAGGCAGAGAAACACAGAAATTTCAAAAATTAGTATATATTCATATGCTCATTTCCAATTATAGCATGCCTGTATGGTACTGAACTGATTTGGCAAAGAAGTGAGTACTCATAAATGCAAAGTGCTTTTAAATGGCACAAACCCAAATGATTTTAAATAGGACTTATTTAATATGTTTAGTAATCAAAGCAGTTATTTTCTGATCTACAAAATCCCCTTGCATTGTTCACATGTTTTATTTTATGGAACTTGTTTTAGTCAACTTTTTTTGCTACTGAGACTAAAAGACCCAAAAAGAACAATTTTGAGGAAGAGTTTATTTAGGGGCTGACAGTTTCAGAAGCCTAGTCCATTGGTGGCCGGCTCTGTTCATGGGGGCTCAAGATGAGGCAGAACAAAAAGGCAGAAGAGTGTGGTGGAGGGAAGCAACTCAGGGCATCGCCAGGAAGCAGAGAGAGAGATTCTATGCCCCATACACAATATATACCCTAAGACACAACTCAGTGACCCACCTTCTCCAGCCACACCCAATCTGCCTTCAGTTGCCAGTTCTTCCGCATCATGGGATTAACTCATTGATCAGGCTAAGGTTCTTATAACCTAACTATTTCACCTCAACCTTTGCATTTCTGACATATTGAACCTTCAGGGGACGCCTTTCATCCAAACTATAACAGAACTCTTGCCTAGGTGATTACTTGACATCCACAGGCTGTGACAAAGAATGATTTGAGATAACAACTGGCTTTGTTTAATGACTCAAAACTTCTATGAGAAATTCAGACCTTTGCTGTGAGGAGAAGCAAGCATGTTTCATAATAGAAGTTATAGTATATCGGGGTGTATTGTGGGGGAAAATGTAAAGAAAACTAAGGATCTGGGCACATTGTAAAATATCTGAGAAGTTACAAAGGGCTTTGGAAAGGAGTGCATTTGGTGGGAGAGATGATGTGTGATAAAGTTGGCAAAAGAAATTGCAGGTTTTTCTGGATCCTGCACATTGATATCAAAGGTACACTGGTGCTAAACTAGTTGGATCCTCTGTGTTTAGACGACAGTTTTCTTAGAACATTGATCTGTTCTTACTAGAAAATTGAGAGGTTTTTCTTCACTTTTTGGGTTCCTGGCCTCGAAAAAAAAGTTTTATTCATTGTGCCTTTTGCCTTTAAAAACTTTTTTGGTTTGTTTTGATGCCACCGTTTTATTTCACAATGATAAATATTTGATACGTTTGACAAGTTTCAAAAGTAACTCTTTCTGGTCTAGAGCTAACTTTTGGGTTTTTAGAGACCCCAGGAAGTTCACAGGACACATACTGGACATATTTTGTGTTACTTTTTTATGTATGCTTTCTAACATTGTATGAGATAATTATAAATCTGATGTGCTTTGGTATATGTACTCAGCACCAATTTTACAGTTGTGAATGGTCACTAGTTTTCTAACCATGGCTAACATGATCCATATTTTCTATTCTTATTTAAATCAGTTATAATCACATTCATGGAGAAGAATCTAATAAGTTATCTTAAATATAGATTTCAGCTCTTTAGTGTTGTGGTTTGAATATGTGACCCCCTACAGGCCACATGCGACAGTGTGAAAGCAGAGGTGGAATTGTTGGGCTATGAGAGACTGAACCCAGTCAATGTGCTGATACCCTGATGTGGAATAACTGGTTTCTGGTGGCTTTGGGTGGATAGAGTATGGCTGGAGGAGGTGGGTACTGGGGGCATGTCTCTGAGATATATATTTTACATCCAGTCTGGAGTTTCTATCTGTGCTGCTTGTATCCATGTGTTCTGCCATGATGTTCAGCCTCACTTCCATCACAAAGGAATGGAGCTGGCCTTCCATGGACTGTGATCTCTGAAACTGAACCACCCAAATAAACTTTCCCTCTTAAAATTGTTCTTGACAGGTCCTTGGGTCATAGCATCGAGAAAACCAACTAAAACATTTAGTAAACATTCCTATGATTGTAGAGCAGAAGATCCTTAGGCGTACAAAGTAGATGTGAGTGTCCTGTCTGCTCCCACTCAGCTGCTTCATGAATAAACTCTCATGTACCGTGCTATGTAAGGTGTAGTAGGCCTTGTTCAGTAATAGATGGAGCCTTAAATTTTGCCCCAAATATTAATAGTTATGTAATTTGTGCCACAGGATGCAAAGGGAAATTAATCAAGGGTGCAGTGCACTCTATAACACATCCCCATAATTCAAAGCTGAAAGTCTCTGTTTTACTCAGCTTTCCCACTGCTGTGATCAAACGATATGACAATAGCAATTAGAGGGAGAAAAGTTAATTTAGGGCTCATGGTTTCAGAGGATCAGTCTATGGTTGACTGATTCTTTACCTTTGGGTCTGAAGTGAGGCAGAACATCAAGGCAGAAGGGTCCGGCAGAGCAAAGCAGCTCAGGGCTTGGCAATCGGAAGCAGAGAGCATTTTTCTCACAAAATAAAAACAAAACATGAACCTCAAAGGCACACTTCCAGTGACCTACCTCCTCTAGCCACACCCGCTAGACTATAGTTTCCACCCAATTAATTAATTAATCCAGTGCATTAATTCAGTGATTAGGTTAAGTCTCTCATAACCCACTCATTTACCTCTGAAAATTCTTCACTTCTTTTACATGAACTTTTGGGGGATACCTCAAATCTAAACCATAATACTCCTTCATCACAAAAGATTGCTAATCTCTCTCCTGAAATTACCAAAACTTATGTTTGAATTTATAAATTCCCATTTTTTTTTACATATTTGGACTTTTGTTCTTGGCTAAATGGTTCATTTCTCATAGGCAGGTGCAATTTTAGTTTTAAACTTATAGAGTATATTGCTACTAATATATTTAGGATCAGTTGAGGTATAATAATTCATTAGTCCAATGAGGATGTTTTCATATACAATCAGTCTTTAGTTAAAAATTATAATAGAATTTCATGGATTAAAACACTTTTTATTTTTTCAGTATTGAAGATTGAACCCAGGGAGTTTTTAATCACTGATCAACATCTCCCAGCTCCCCCCACCCTTTTAAGAGAGAATGACAGAGAGAGAGAGAGAGAGAGAGAGAGAAAGAACTAAAGAGAGAGAGACAGACAGACAGAATCAATTTTTATTGAGGTGCTGGGGTTTGAACCCATGTACTCACGCATGCTGGGCAAGCACTGTAAACCACCAAGCCACCGCTCCAGCCCCTCTACCAGCCCTTTTTAGTTTTAATTTTGAAACAGGGTCTCATTAAGTTACTGAGTCTGGCTTCTAACTTGCAATCAATCCTCCTCTTCAGCTTCCCAAGTTGCTGGGATCACAGGTGTGTGCCACTGTTACCAGATTAGCATAAACATGTTTATTTGTCCATATTTCCTATTTAAAACCATTGCAAAGGCATATTAATCCAGAGTTATTGACCCAATTTAATATCAGATTATACCCATACATTACCTTCTCAAATTGTCATGATGAATAAGTGAGTTTCTACCTCAAGATAAATTTTCTTTGATTCCCAGTATAATGTGCTCCTTCCCATCACATTGCCATGTAGTAACTTGACAGCATGACTTTGAGACTGTCCTTTCTTATACAGTAAGACAATGCATAATGCTGTACTTTTAGGTCAGCACTGAGGTTACTAAGGATAAATATTCAACATTAATATAAATCAGTTATCTTTGCGTATTTATAATTTCTAATATTAGCATAAATGCACATCTCCCTGTATTTATGATCCTTAATTAACTTGATAATTAATTGCCTTAGGGATTCAAAGTCTTCTTTGAGAGTTTGACTCCCTGAGACATGAGGCCACATAGTCTTCTCATTATTTGGGGGAATAAGTACAGGTAGAAAATTAGAACTATGGCTTCCCTGCCACCAAAGGCATAGAGAGGAATCAGGATTGGGCCAAGCCATGATAGGGTACTATGTGATCATAGGTTATGGTATTTTTACTGTATACTGTACCATGGAGCAAAAACTTTACATTCTTTTTAAGAGTACTTCTGAAGTTTTGAAACATGAGTTTCTTATTATCATCTGCTTAAAATTTGGATGTTTCCATCCTGAGTATAACATCCTGTCATCATCTACCCCCAAGTTTTTCTCCTGGTCTTGCATTCCGTACTCCTCCTATTGACAAATCCTGATGTCCATTTAGAAGAGTCCATTTCTTTTCCCTGCAACTTCTCAATCCCATTTTTCAAAACTTTTATTCATCTTCACCTTTTTCTCAAACCAACCCTTTCCTGAGGAGTTTCTGCTTTCCAAATGCACTGCACAGAAAGCTGCTGCAGTTTCTCGTCATGGTTACTTTCTCTAGTACTTCACAGTCCCACACCCAAATGCCTCTAAATTTCCCTCTGCGATTCAGCTAATCTTACATTGATATGACTCTGAAGGCTTGAGGGGTTAGTTTGTGTTTTGTTTGTTTCTTTTAAAGAATTGAAATTAGGATACATGCAATTTGCATTTCTTGAGGGGATTAATTGAATTTCCCCTTTCCAAATAGGGGATGGTAGAGTCCCTTCATGAGCATGCACGTGGCTGGTGACGGATAACATGGCATAGAGTCAGACTCCTTAAGTGTAAGTTCTTGCTCTGTTGTTGATTGTGCTTTGTTTAACCACTTTCTGTTTTGGGCTTCAATTTTCTCATTTGTAATTCAGATATTTTACTTTCTTTCCCGTTTTTTTTTTCTTTTTGGTATCATGGATTGAAATCAGGGGCACTTAAACACTAAGTAACATGCTCAATTCTTTTTATTTTTATTTTGAGTCAGGGTCTCACTAAATTTTTAGGGCCTAAGTTGCTGAGGATGGCTTTGAACTTGCAATCCCCCTGCCTCAGGCTGCCAAGCCACTGGGACTACAAGCATGTGCCACAACACCTGACAATATTAGGATCTATTTCTTAGGGTATTTCTTTTTCTTTTTCTTTTTGTTCAAGAGAGAAGGACAGAGAGAGAGAGAAAGAGACAGATAGAGAGAATCAATTTTTATTGAGTTTTTCACATGGCTTTCGTTGCTCCAACACTTAGTTGTGTACGTGGGTGCTGGGGTTTGATCCCGTGTACTTGCGCAAGCTACTTCTTTGGGAGAAGCCAATTAGTAAATCCATGTGGTAGGTGACTCTTTTTACTCTCCTCTTTTATGATATGATAGTCTGATGTGCATCTTTTCTTTGATCCATCCATGGAAAAATCCTTCTTCCTGGACCAACTGCAATTAGGTACCTTAGTCTTCAAACTGCCAATGGGCTGTTGTCTCTTACAGGTGGTCCTCTGAACCTACATGCTGAGTAACAACTGTCTACCTGATAAATTATCTTGTTGGAGCCTGTTCTTTTATTTCAATTTGTATTGGTTTTGCTTAGTTATCTCAGTGCATTTATTTGTTGTTGATAATTTGTCTAAAATTATAATTAATGTTGACAAATAAAATGGAGGCAATGACTTTATACATATTTTTGAGAGGCTCCAATAATAAAATAAAATGAATAAATTGTGGGAAATTTCAACTTCCTTCATGGATGAAGGAATAAAAGAAATAAATATTTTAAGGCATCAAAGAAAAATATTTGTGAAACAATGTAGTAGGTAAGTAGTATAATCCCCTTGGAGTCTTTAGAGGCTATTTTTCTTCCACAGGCTCTTCTGATAAAAGGAATGCTAACTTACAAATATTATTTTTGTTTGGTTTCTGGTTACTTAGTGATGCATTTTCTCTCTTTCCATTGCCATGGTGATTGAGGCAGGCAGCAATACTTCTTCTCATGATGCTCCACGTGAGTTAGTGACTGATTCTGAGGATTACATATGGGAACCGAAAGACAGGTGAAGCTTCCAAATCTCATCCCATGTTCAAACGTGCAGAACTGACACCAGATCCTCTAAACACACTGGGAGATTAATAGCTTTGGATTGGTCCTGAAATTATTTGGGAAGGAATACTGGAAGAGAAGCTACACATATATGACTTTTAGATCTGTTAGTTCCAGTTCTTTAAGCACCACAGGCTTTACTGATTATGAAGGATAAAACACCCTGAATAAAACATACACTCATAACAAAAAATCAATAAATAAAATCCTTCTTTCCTTCTTACTAATCCACCCTCCCAAATAGTGTATCTATTACTGCCCTTGAGGCTTTAATTGGTATATTTGCATATTGACAGTTTAACTCTGTGTTTTAGTCTCCTTGTAACGGAAGGAGCTAGTTCAGTTTTCATTGATCTAATTAGCAAATTTATATATTGACAGACCTTATACTCCAGAATATTTCCTTTGCATTTATTTAAATATTGTTCTGAGTCTCCATGCTCTGTCATTTTGGGTATGAGGTAGTTTACCAGTAGCTAGCATGCTCTGGTACCCCCCGCCCCAGAGGTGGTTCAAGTCCCTCTTCCAGGAATTAGTATTTGACTTATTAATCATGTGTAATATAGCACTGATATCTGGTGTGTCGAAAGGAATGGTACATGATTGATGCTGCTTTCACAGACTACTTATAGAAAATCATAGCATCTCTGTTTAGAAGGCTCATTTAGAACAGCACGTTTGGGGTTGCATTTTTTAGAAAATTGCATGAGCAATAAAAGAATGCAAAGCAGAAGTGAATGATACTTTAATTAAAAGTTTCATACTCGTTCTAGCCTCAGAATGCCAGCTAAACAAAAATGTGCAAAGCAACTTTCATTCACATTAGTGCTTCTTTTGCATGAGCCTAACTAGGCATTGTCAGGACAGTAGTTCATAAGATGTTACTGTTCAAATAAAAGAACTGCTAAAACCCACTATTGTTAGTGCTCCTGAACTAACAAAGGTTGATAATCATGTATGCACATTATCTTCTTTCTTTAGGAAGACAAACAGTATTTGAGAGTTCAAAAATCTTGATAAACAGGCAACTGAAATAAAAGACCTTTAAATATTCCATATGGCTTTTGAAATCAAGTGGATGGAGATGGACAGAATTATGCTTAGTGAAGTCTCCCAAGCTCAGAGACTCAAGGGCCGAATTATTTCTCTAATCTTTTGATGCTAGAATTTATGGGGAAGCAGTAGGGCAGACAGCTAACCTAACAAAACCTCAAATTGAATGACTTTTAGAGTAATAGGGGGATAGCTCTCTAAGACACTTGGAGGTGTAGGGAGGGGGATGCATAGGGGGGAGGGTATATGAAGAACTCATAGGAGTCTGGAGAATGGGAAGATGGGGGAACCATCCCAGAAGCCGATGTCATTCCTCCACGAGCTACCCATTTAATGCATCAGTTCTTCTGGGGGAAACTGCAACAGGTGAAACCCAAGGTGGTTTATCTACGCTTTGGCATGACCCCTGGATAACAAAGTTTATATCCATTGATTGCTACTGTTTTGATAATGTTTCCCCATCAAATGTATATACTTCTAATAAAAAAAGTATATACTTCTATATACTTCTAATAAAAAAAATCTAACAGAAAAAAACCACCTTTAAATATATGCAACCATAAGAAAATCCTTCTTAGATCATGACCACAGTTCTACAAGGCCATAAATCAGTCTCTGACATGGGATGAAGTTATTACTCTCCTTTGGCTAGAAAGAGTTCAGTGCTTCTTACCCCTACAAATTGATTAATTTAAGGATATTATAAATGGCAACCATTACAAGGCCTTTGCTTTGTGAATGTCAAAGAGATTAAATTTTGGACAAAAGAGATAGTGTCTTTGGACCCACTTCCTTCTGTGCGGTCCACCCAGGAGGTTAGAGATTATTTTTTAATTCTTGTTCTCATGTTATCTCTCTCTCTCTCTCTCTTTCCCTCTGTTTTGTTTTTTTTTTTTTTTTTTGCCTCTTCTTTTACTAAATACATGTGGGAAGAGTGAGGCATGGAGAAAGGAGACCTAGGAGTCTATTTGTGGATTCCATAGATTTTTTCACAGTTTCCTTGGTCATATGCTCAAAGCCTTAGTTTAGAATTTGAGTTAAGGCTTGACTAGCAATTTAAATCATATTAATACATGTATTTGTCATGCATTTTACAGAGATAATGAAAACTAGAAAACTGCATGGAATTATTTCTACATATTTATTCTCCAAGTTTTTCTTTCAATACCTTTATAACTCCATAAATGTTCTAGTGTGGCTTCAATCCCATTATGAAATTTGGAGAAAGACTGCATTTCCCACAAAGTTGATGATTTTAATCTTTAACTTTCCCTTAGTGAAGAAGGTGAGAAAATCATTTTCATAAGGCATTAATTCAATTCTTCAATGATTTTATTTGTCTTACTCTTTCCTTCTCCCATTCAAATATAGTTGTCCTTCATAATCAACAGGAGCTAAATCATAAGATTTTCTATGGATGTCTGGAATTATGGATATTATTAAACCATCCATATTGTGTTTTTCCTTTTACCTACATAACTATTATAAATTAAACTATAAATTGGGCAGTTATAAGTTACCAAGAAAAACTAATATATTATTAAATATATATTCTTAGCATATATAAGAATTTAGTGTAAGAAGATTTATATGAATGCAGTCTCACTCTCAAATTGTCTCTGTGCTGCATTCATGTGTTTCCCTCTTGTGATGATGTGAAATAATGCAGTGCCTCCATAGTGGGAAGTGAGAGGCTGGCATAGGCATTGAGAGGCAATGCCATGCTGCTACCAACGGGATTATAGATTAGCCGTGAGGTGTCCTCCAGACTCCCATGTGTGAGACAGCATATAAGATACACAGGTGAAATGATTAGATTATGGGAGGTGTAATCTTATCTGTGGGTTAATCCTCTCATATGGATTAACTAGGGTAGTGACTGTAGGTAGATGGGATGTGGCTTGAGGAGCTAGATCACTGCTGGTGTTCCTTTGGGGTTTATATTTTGTCCCTGGTGAGTGGAGCTGTGTCTGATTCCTGGCTGTAATGAATTGAGCTTCTTTCCTTTTCCACTGCCCTTCAGCTATAATGCTATGCCTCACCGTTAGTATGGACTTATGGAGTCAGCCATCTATGAACCAAACCTCTGAAACTGTGAGTCAAAAAAATCTTTGCCTCCTTTAAATTGTTCTTATAAAGTCTTTTAGTAGTAATGATGAAAAATTGACTAAAACAAATGGATCCACTCAATACAAGTGCAGTGATTTTCTAAGTCTCGCAACCTAGAGGGCTACTCAGTGACTAAGGATGGGTAGCACTTACCTTAGTGGATAAGCAACACTGCGCAAAGGAATGAGTCAGGTTCCAGGTGTGACAGAGTGCATAGGTGCAAGATTTCATAGTACTACTCAAAATAGTGCACAATTTAGAACTTTGGAATTGCTTCTGTTTTGAATTTCCATTTAATAATTTTAGACCATGGTTGACGGTGGGTTACTGGAACTATGGAAATTGAAACCACAGAGAAGAGGAACCACTATATATCATTTTCTTTCTTCAGAAATACAACATCATTCCATTTTTGAATACATCATAGGTTTTTCCAAAGATAAAATAAACTTCAATATGTGAAATGCTATGTTGGTTTGACTGTGATATGAAACAATTTGTATTCAGGGGGACCAACTAAGAGGTCAAAAATGAAAGATTCACTTCATCTTTAGTAGAAATGCAGAACCCCAAATCAGGTTTGTAAAATTGCAAAATTTTGAGTAGTTCCCTTCTTTTTGCATTCTTTTTTCAATGATATTTTGAAACTATTTTTCAAGCCATGCTGTGATTGATGGCTTTCTTCTGGAATACAGCTCATTTTGGAGGTGCTGCTTTTACTCATTTTATGCATTCTGCTATCTCTTAGATGGAGCCACTCACAGAGGCTGATGTGTAAATGAAGCATGAAAAGAGAAAGCAAATTCCCCACTCAATATTCAAGGGCTTAAATATTCGGAGAAGAAAATATCTAAATCAACATACATTTCTATTTTATTCTTGCAAATAATCCCAGAAAAATTGGTGTCCTGTTCACTACCTACCATGCTTCTCATGTTTGAACTTACATTAGAAAAACAGCTGGATTAATCATGACTTTAAGTGTGTATTTAAATATATAGATTTATTTGAAAATCATACTATTTTAATAATTCTATGTGTAAAAAGGGTACATCTATATGATTTATGTTTCACTGAATATGACATTTTAAATATAATGGTGCCACATAACCACAGCAGCAGGTTTATTTCATTGTGGTATTCCAAAGCAAGAAAATTTCACAACTGCTTTAATTCTCCTTTACAAATCATTTATCACTTATGCAAATAAGTTAAAGTAATCAGGTAGCTAAGAAAGTGAAAAATAATCCCATCAATTCCAGAAATTACTCCTTTTATCTTCACCGTATTTGATGAAGCTGTTAAGAAGGATTCTTTGGATCTTAGTATGTGCAAACTGATTGTTCTCAATAAATAAGCAACGTGCAATGCCATTAAAGCAGCGACCAAAAAAATATATTTTCTGAATGAATGCATGAATCAAACAAATTGACTCAGAAGCATGACAAGAAAGGGGTCCTAAATTGTGAATGCTGCCTTTAAAAGAAGATGATAATATGTACAGAGACAAGATGAGAAAAGTATGCTCCACTGACATTTATTAGAAGTGTTCAGTTTCTAAACTGGACATGCTTGTGAATGTCAAAATGTCCTCTAAGCAAAAGTCCTCTACCATTCACTTTCAGAGAGTATGGACCAAATGCAAGGGCTAATTATAAGGAATGTCTTGTTCATCAAGATTCTTCACGTTCCTCCTCTTTCCACCACCAAAAACTTATTATGCCATAGGATCTGTCCAGCTAGTTCCTCAACATGTAAAACCTGCTTTAAACTCATCCAGCCCAGAGTCTAAAAGTACTATAAATTACTCTTCCTTTCTGAGATCTACTAAGATGTTAAGGTCTGATAAGTTTAGCTTCACCTGTCTAAAAGGCTTTTCTGGTGATATTTTGGCGAGTTGATGCTTGACAACCCTAAACCTCAAGGTCACAGCAGTGTCCTGTTAAAACTATCTTGTTGTTGAAGTTCAAGACCCTTGATTTAGAAGAGTTCATAAGTCCATGTTTTGGAGTCTTTTGCCTCAGAAGATCTGTTCAAATATGAGAGTCTGAATTTGGCCTTAGTGCTAATAGTGCCTCATACTCCTAAATGATAAATTTATTTTGTCTCCTAGGAATGAGGCACAATTTTTTATCAATTCTTAGATTATCAACATATTTGAAAATTCTTATCTTTGGTAGAAATTTGCCTTGTCACTGATGACACTGCTGTTTATTTCCTGTTAACTTTTGTTGTAAGTATTTAAAAGAAACTTGTGGGCTGGAGCAGTGGCTTGGCGGTTACGGCGCTTCCCTGGCATGTGCAAGTACACGGGTTCAAACTCCAGCACCCACGTACACAACTAAGTGTCAGAGCAATGAAAGCCATGTGGAAAACTCAATAAAAATTGATTCTCTCTCTCTCTTTCTCTCTCTCTCTCTCTCACTCACACACACACACACAAACACACACACACACACACACACACACACACACACACACACACTGTCCTTCTCTCTTTAAAAAAATAAATAAATAAAACAAATTTTATAACAAAAAGAGTGAAACTGCTGGTCTCTCTGGCTCATGCCTTTAATCCCACTCACTTAGGAGGCTAAGGCAGGAGGATGGTAGTTAGAGGCTAGTTATAGCAATTTAGTGAAACGCTAAAAAAATGAAAGGGCTAGAGAAGTTGCTTGGAGGTAGTTCCTCTAGATTCCATTCATCCTCACTACAAAATAATAATAATAATAATAATAATAATAATAATAATAATAAAATAAAAGGTGAATCTGATAGGTTGGAAATTCTCATTAGAGGGGCAAGAAATTTAACTTGGCTCACCTTTTCACATTATGAGAACTTACTCCAGTCTGTCTCGTTTCATCTACGTAGGCTTCTTCATGCAGAGATCTCTTCAACTTTCCCTTAAGTGGGAAATGAAACTGGAAATAGATGTCAGCTTAGGGCCCTGACACAGGGCTATAGTCAAGGAACAATTGCCCTACTTGTAGTTTCATCTCAGTTTGATCTGGGCTCAAATTGGGCCAGACTCCTAGGCCTTAAATTTTTTATACTAAAATTCATGTTCTTACCTGTACTAATACCATAATTTAGAATTTTAGTAGCTATTGGGGGTACGTTGATATGCACAGAATTATTCATTTAAGGAACTATTGGAAAGAAAATGGATTAAAATTTCCAAATTTCCAAATCTCTAATATTCTATATTTTTATTAGAATAAGGAAGTTTTCAAAATAAGTTCAAACCAAGAATTTATTTATAAAATGTCCATAGCCAATTCACAATTTGAGGCACTTTGTTTCTCCTTCATATCTTCCCTGCCATAGTCTGAGCCTCAGTGCCTTTATCTCCTGACTGCATTTCTCCTGTTCCACATCCTCCCTGACTTTCTGCTCTCACTCATCTTCTCTTCCTTTCTGCTAACAGAAAATCCCCAGTTCTTCACTGCCTATTAGTAAGAGACCATGCTTAGGAAACAACAGCTTCGATATCTGGGGGTGAAATTGGTTTGAAGTGCATCAATTTGTCTTGTTAGGAAATAAAAATAATTAAGAAAATTTAAATTAAAAGAAAAATATTAAGTTGAAGTTTTCTGTTCCTTTTTTTTTTAAACTTGAACCAAAAGGGGAAGTTTGGACTGTTTTTGCTGTTCCCCAAGACTCTCCTTTTAATATTTTATAATTCATTTGAAAATCAAGGGTATCCCTACATGCAATGTCTCAGAGTATTGTTAAAATCACAGAGTATAATTAAGACCAAAGAACCCCTTGCATGAAAAATTCTAGTTGTAGATTCTAATGGTTGATCATAGTTCCAAACAGATCCAATTTCTATATAATCAGATATTTTGGAGGTAAAATATACTAGGGGGAAAAATTTGTTTTTACATCCCTGAAGATCTCACTTTGATCTTGTAAGAAATACATTTTTGCCTAAGAGCACCACACCTCAGTGCATGATCTCTTTTAGTTGAAGATGTTTGATTATATTGGTTATCATTGGCTTGTTACAAATTACCACAAACCTAGAGACATAAAACAATATACATTTATTAGCTCACAACATGGCATCATGCTTCATCAAAGCCAGCAATGAAATGAATCTGTTAGTAAAGGAAATTTACAATGTCTTGTAATCTAATCAGGGAGTGACATCCCTTCAGGGTTGATGTATTCTATTGATTACAAACCAATTACTCAAGGGGAGATTACTCAGTGTTGTGAATACTAGGAGGCAGGATTTTCCAGGAGACATTTTCCATACTATAAGTCCAGGTACATTCATTTCTTTTTTTAATGATGGCATTCTTGGCTTTTGACTTAGAAGCAGTATGTAAATTCTGATCATCATCTTTGTTATAGACTTTGACTACATTGCATCCGTCAGATGTATGATTTCAAGGGCCTTAACTTACTTACACAGCACCAATGGTTTCCCACCAAGTTTCAACTGATCAAAAAAGAAAATCTGACACTTCTGATATTGGTAAAACTACCATTAGAAACTCTATCTATGGGGCTGAAGCTGTGGCTTGGCAGTTACGGCACTTGCCCTGCATGCACAAGTATAGGAGTTCAAACCCCAGCACCTGCATACACAAGTGTCAGAGCAATGAAAACCATGTGCAAAACTCAATAAAATTTGATGCTCTGTCTGTCTGTCTCTCTCTCTTTCACTGTCCTTCTCTCTTTATTTAAAAAAAAATAAACTCCATCTACAGCCATCACATACATAAAACAGTAGTAAGAGTTATATTTATTATGATCCTACCTAATAATGGTACGTCATTAGCAGCTTAAGGTAGAACAAAATGAAAGAAATGGATTTGAGAACTAAAAATAATGTGATTTCTTTTTCCTGAGATAAACAATTCAAAGTCAAACTCAACATGTGTGTCATGGGTTAAACAGTTCTGGGAATGGGTGTAATTTCCATGTGTAGTTTTGAACGAAGAAGAGATTGACATACCTGAGTACTAAGACAAATGTATTTCATTCCTGGGTTAGCATTTTGATGACCAGGCATACATTGGAGCTCTTATGGTAAATAATACTGAAAATTGAGCAAGTAACCCAGGCACTTGATTCAGGCAAATTTATCCAAAAAGTTAAGGCAGTGAACCATGTGCAAATACTTTACTTTTCAATGCTAACAAATGAATCAGCGCTTTCTTCAAGATTCTCATTTGACTAGATCCTCAAGCCCAAAGGGATTATGGCATAAATTGTGCCAAATGTTGGGAATCAGTTGCCTGCTTTCACAAACTACCTTCACATTTCCAATCTCAGACTCTAAAGCCTTTTTAACAGACTGGCTTCAGGAGGCATGCGACTTGTATAGCTCCATGTGTTCCAATTGTCCCAATTTTGAAATTCTTACCATTTTTTTTAAACTCTTACAAAACAGTTTTTACACTGGGCCCTGGAAATGATGTTGTTCTGCCTATTAATATCTTCCTTAAGTTTCATTTTTGAGACACTACAAACTAAGAGCTTTTTTTCTTCATTTTTAATTAGTGCATTATAGTTTTACATAATGTTGGGATTAGTTGTCACATATTCCTAGATGTACACAATTCAGCAATACAATTTGTTCAATATTCCCCCCACATCACTCTATCTCCTCCTCTTGTCCCTTGATCCCTTGCCTTTATTTTGGGTCCTATATTGTTCCTAAAAAAAACCAAAAACAGTGACATAATTCTTATACCTATTAAGAACATTTTTTATTTATATGGCTATAGTATATACCATGACATTTTTGAGATGGTGTTTTCCTTTCCCATAGAAAGTTCAATATGCTTAGCTTTGCTTGCTTATTTGATTAGTTTTTTTTCTGCTGTTCCTTTCATCACTTTATGATTAATAGGTCTGCGAGAATACGCTGTCTTATTTCTCTTCATTTTGCTAAACTTTATCTTTAGCAAGATAAAAGAGCTCACACTCTTCCAATGAGGAAGAGCTCATGTTCACTGTAATGTAACTATATGATTTTAAGCATTCCATATTGTCTCCACTTCCTTAGCTTTCATTGTGGTCTCAGTCCAATTCGACGAAACCTCTGTTTGTGCTGTGTAGTCGGCAGTGGGAAAATGCACACTTTACTCTCTGGAATGGTGGTGTCATAAAGGAACCGGAAGTAAAGAATGCTCAGAATGGATTAGGTTTACACAGCTGGGCACGGTACAGAAAACTTTCAGCAGGAAACAGTCAGAATCTTAAGTATAACATATATAGATTGCATTGAAGTTAGGTACACTTCTAAGAGAAAGCGAAGAAATTTAATGTAAGCTCAAGAATTTGCTTCCCATTCATCTCAAGTGAATGTAGAAATTATTTCACTAAAGGTGTTCATGTGAATCTATTACTAAACCAGCTAACTCAGTGGGGGGTTACTTTGTTTTAGTCTCCAATAAATATTATTTTAGAAATCCATAGAGAATTTTAAGACAGGGCTTTGCACAGGTTATACATTCCCTCAGCTTTAGAAGACAAGAAGATACTGCTAGAAAAAAAATCATATTTGTTACTCATTTAAAGAAACTAGAAATCAGTTAATTTTATCCATAGTTTTCAACTACATTATTAATGAATTAATGCAGTATAGTATTAATGGAGCAACAACCATGGCTGAGAATTAGTGGAAAGACTATTGTGAAAATGAAGAATGAGGATAAAGGTCCCCTGGGAGCTGCCAATAACTGACAAGATCCTTACAAAATCTGGGTGGAGGCAAAAAGCACTGTGCATGCCAGAGCAGGGGAATACGATTGTTTTATTTCTTTATTTTTCCTCTATTACTAGGGAAGATGAAATGATACCGGGCCCATGCCTGGAAAAAAATGAAATATTCTAACCTGAATCCTTTCCCTTATTCTCTGCCACACCCTCCATGGCTAAATTGTCTTTTGAAAGATCTGTGTGTAGTATCACATCACAGTTTCATGTGTGGAGAGCTTCCACAATATGACATCTCCCAAAGCAATGATGAATATTGACCACAATAGAGAAGGAAAAGCAAGGGGATCCAAGATGCTGGGAAAATCTGGGCTGGGAAATGGACTACGTGGCATTGACTAGAGGAAAGGAAGAGCTGAGTCAACAAGTAGGATGGGAATGTCTAGCTTTCGAAGAAGCCTCAGATTTATTGATATTGCTGTAGTGAACCTGATGGTGTCTTCATTTAAGGAATATTAGTGTCATTTGTGTCTCACAAGCATATTTTTCTTCCCTAATCTGTTCTCAGAAACAGGTTTATTTGTGTAAGACTTTCCCTGAAGAAACCAAAAAAGTAATTGAGAAAACAAAGTATTTACATTTGGAGAATAAGTACTCAATAACAACATGGTAATTATTGATTAAATGATTGAAACCCACGTTGCTAAGGAAATGTAGAACTTTATATGAATTTCTGGTAAAATACATCAGGGGACTAATGTTATAGGTTTTTGCTGGGAAATAGTCTAAAGTTAACCATAGTGATGAAAGTTTTCATGGCAGAATGAGGAGCTAATTATTTTTTGCCATATTTTAATTGATGCACTATAATCTTACATAATGATGGGATTTGTTGTTACGTGTTAGTATATCCACAAAATGTAACACTATAATCTGGCCGATATCATTCCCATTATTTCTCTTTCCCTACTGTCCTTCATTACCCTGGTCTCTTTCTTCTACTCAACCACTCCCCTTTTTTAATTTCATGAGATGCCCTCCATTTTTATTTTTCCTAACTTTCAAATATGAGAGAAGACATGCAATCCTTGACCTTCTGAGTTTCGCTTATTTCACTTAACATAACATTCTCATGTTCCATCAATTTTCCTGCAAATGACATAATTTCATTCTTCTTTAGCTGAATAAAACTCCATTGTGTATGTATATCCATTTTCTTTATCCATTCATTCACTGACAGACACCTTTTCTGGTTCTGTAGTTTTGCTATTGTGGATTGTGCTGCTATACACGTGGGTGTGCATGTATTGCTATAGTAGGACATATAGTGGTTTCATTCCTAGCCTTTTGAGGAAACCCATACTAATTTCATTAATGGTTGAATTCATTTACAACTTCACCAACAGTGTAAAATTCTTTCTTTTTATCCATACTGAGAAGTTATTTAAATTCATGGAGGAAAGAAGTATTTAGATACATTGCGAGAACAAGTATGTATTTGCAGACCCTTTAGGCAGGAAAATCTTCCTTTGCACTGTCATTTGTAGAGCTCATCTTTTCAATATCTGTCAGAGGGAATCACAGACATTAAGTTTATAGGAAAAACTCATCACTAACGGTGCACTATTCCTTTCAGATGGAGGAATTAAAAACAAAATCAAAAAGTTAGATTGCGTTCTCTGTATTTGGATGATTGATGCATTTATGTAATTAACAGATCTCTCAAATAGCTATGGTATTTTTTTATTTAGAAATTTTAGAACTATACTCATTTGAGAGAAGAAAAAACATTTTGTAGTATTGAATGCTGATTTATCTACTTTAAAAGGTACAGCTTGAAAGTATTAAGGGAATTTATTTGATGCCTGATTCATGGTAACATATTAAACAGTATATATTAATGCATATGTCCATATTCTTAATAGTCATCTATGCCAATAGAGTCAAGTGCTGAAATAAAATAGAACATCAGCTCAGCATTTCTTAAATACTTAGTACCTACTACCAAAGGACCATACCATGGTGGCTAATGGCTTAGACCACTGGGTAATCCACTGGCTAGCCATGTAAATTGGGCTGTCACTTAAAGATCTTTATCCTTAATGTCTTCATCTCGAAAACTAGGACAATGATTTTATTTACCTTTTTGGGTTGTTTTGCAGGACCGAATCACCTAACTTGTACAAGGTATTTAGAGTAACTAAAATTAAACATAGCAATGAAATACATGTTATTGATTTCAAATTATTGATTCAGAATAGAGAAGAATTCTGTTTCACAGTAAAAGAATGGGGTATTTTATGAAATTTGACAACTATAAATGTCAAAGATGAGCAATAAAATTAAATGTTCCATATTCCACCCAAGACTGTACACAAATATTTGTGGTCCTTCAATAAGATTTTTATTGTGCTTGTTAAATGGCTATATCTGAACTACCTTATTTAATCTAACTGATTTATATGACAATATAATCAGTATAAATTAAATAAAGAGATTTATGCTAAATAAAATTGACCTAAAGAATGCATGGCATTCAATTGTTTGAATAACTCATTCAGTGACTATAAAAACAAAGATAAGTACTTTTTGCCCATTGTCCTTGATCAGTCACAAACATATGACACTCTTGATCATTAATTTTTCACAGAATTCCTCTCTGGTTTCTAGGGGTTCGCACTTGTGTGGCTTCACTCTACCCCATGGTCTTCATTGCTTAGCCTTATTCACTGCTCCAATACATAAAATTTGAAGTAGTCAAACCTTACAATCTAATTCTTTTTGCTGTATCTTTGTATTTTCCTGCATGATTTCTTCCTAGCTATAAAGGTCACCTATGATTTTCATATACCCAAGTTTGAGTGTGTCCACACTTTTTCCAGCATCAAAACTGATTTAATCACCATCCAAAGTTGGGCAGTTTCATGGGCATCTTAAGCTCAGCATGCTCAGCAACAAACTTGCAACCTCTTCCTCTTGGCTCTTTCCTCATCTTGGTGGCAAAACAATCTTCCCTGTTGCTCAGAATAAAGCATAGCTGGAAGCACTCATGATCAAATCATTTTCCCTCATACGCTACATAGAATTCATTCTAAAATCCACAGGCTCACTTCATATATATCCTGGCTTCCACCCCTTTTCCCACCCCCATTGCCATCACCCCACTGTCATCACCACCATCTTTCTCCTGTATGCTTTCCACCCTTAACATATAATAATTGCTCAATAAATGTTTCTTTAATGAATAAAGAAGACCACCCTTCCAAGTGATGCAGAGTATTTATTCAATGATCAAAAAGTACTTTCTTCAATTTGTATATAGGGATGATCAATACTCTCATGAGAAAAATACATAAGGCATAAGGTACAGCCTTAATTACTTAATATATGAAGAAAAATCAAGATTTTTGTATTCTTACAGTGATTTATTTAAATTCAACTTTAACTATATATAGGCAATGTTTGAAAATCTTATGATT
>PVKS010032921.1:0-22161 GCA_004027875.1 Aplodontia rufa | reverse complement strand
GATTAGGATGTCAGAGGCAAGGCCTTGCCGCCCTCCTCCGGGGAAGCCTGGCCTGCTGTGTGCCTGAGCACACACCAGGGCTGTTTCTTATGATGAGCGAATGCCAGATGGACAGAGCTCGCCCGTTGGTCTTTCTGCTTCCTCACTGGTACAGGGTTCCGCAGCTGGGGAGAAAGGAGCTTGGGGCAGGACTCCTGGCATTGCCACACCTCCATGCAGCTACTCAGTCCCTCCAAAACCAGCACTAAGTCCTTCCTGAGTGCCAGGCCCTGTGCCAGGCTCCCTGGAAGGGGAAGGCACCCTCCCGGGCGATGTTCCACAGCAGGGAAACGTACCAAGTTCCTTAATTGAAACGAGCCATGGCCCGACATTAACACACGCACAGACCCGTGCTGTCCAGTAAGTTGGTCGTTGGTGACAGGTGGCTCTTGAGCACTTGAAACATGGTAGTCTGAATTGAGATAGAAGTATAAAATGCCCCCAAGACTCTGGAGACTTAGTGTAAAAGCTGTGGTTTTAAGTAGTGGTTATACATTGAAATGAATGGCGATAGTTTGGATGTTTGCGGCTAAATCAAATCTGTTGGTCAAATTAAATTCGGGTGATGTTTTTGCTTTTTTAAATGCGACAGCTAGGATATTCTCAACTGTGCCTGTGGCGTGTGTTCTGTTTCTATTGAAGGCCACTGGTATAGACTGTTCAGGGCATGTTGCCCTGAGTGATGTAGGGTCTGGCCAGGCTCCCTGGCCTCCAGAGGGCTGGTATGAGACAGGTGCACGGGAAGAAGAAGGGGACAGGCTTGGGCAGCTTATCCAAAACAAGGTCCCCATTTCCCAAGTCGGCCAAACACAGCCAAATGCAGGCACACTCATTTCACCCGGGGAGGGTGACACCCTCAGTCCCTGCGTCCCAGCTAGACCTGGGACCGTGACTGATGGGAACCTTGGAAATCCCACGTGGCCTCCCCTCGGAAATCCACCCTGTGTCTCCCACACAGAGAAAGTGCCTCCCTCTGCCCAGCCCCGCAGCGATCCTCGGTGCCACCCACACCTGCTTTTCCTCGGAGGAAACGTCCAGGTCCCCAGACCGTCCCTGAAGGCAATTGCTGACTTTGCTGGCTGCATCTCCAAGGAGTCTGACGAAGTCATTTTAATTACAGCACTGATGGCCCTGGGAGGAGATGGCGGGGAACGCTCAGCTCTGTCGGAAGGGGGCCCGTCAGCGGTGACGCAGGGCACAGGGGGGTGACTCGAAGCTACTTCTTCCTCCAGCTCTGCTGCCCAGGGCAGCCACATCCTCACATCTCACAGTACTGGTGACGATGACGCTGATTGCGTGGCTACCCCGCCCCTGTTCTCCCTGTGTGCCCCCTTCACCCATCTCTTAGTCATTCCCAAAGCAGCCCTGCAAGGCAGCCACTGTTCAGAGAGGGGAAGCAACTCCCTTAAAATCACACAGCTCGTGAGAGCAAGGGCAGGACTTAAATCCAGCTCCTGGCCCAGTGATCTGTGCCTGCACCGCCTCATGTACTGGAGTTCCATATGTCCCTTGGGGAATTTCCAGGTGACAGTCTGGCCTGGATTCTGCCAGTGCCTCTAACTAGCTGATGTAAATTTCTGGAAGCCTCAATTTCTTTCTGTTATGTAAAGCTGAGCTGATGCCACCCACCTCACAGGACAGTGAGGATTTGATTACACTGTCAGCGCCTCTCCTGGCTCTCTGACGACAGCAGTATTTGAGGTTGTTAGCTTAGTTCTTACTCTGCAGCCTCTGCCTCCTGCACCCCTCCAGCCGTTTCAGCCTCCTCTTTGGTTTTTCCCTCTTTGAACTATTTTGATTTATCCAAACGAGAGCTGTACTCTGCCTGGAATGCCCTTTCCCCTCCCAGCCCCTCTGCTGCCTCCTCCTCACCTTTCCTGGCTTGGTAAAGGCAGCAGTGTCTCTTCCAGAGCCTGCCAAGAGCTGGGGGGGCAGGGGACCTGGGCTTCCGTGCCTGCCCTCTCCAGAGTCCCATGCTCATTGTCACATCTCTCTGCACCATGGGAGGCCCTGAAAGGGACACTTCCGGCACCCACCTCAGCAACCCCAGAGCTGCCTCTGACCTGGGGCTGGAGGTGAGAAAGGACTCAGTGCCAGGCCTGGCTTGGATACCGTCATGTTCCCCCCAAAATACATCGCAGTCTAGACCCCAGCACCTAGCGGGGTCTTGCAAGTTAAAATGAGACCATTAGGGTGGGCGCTAATCCAATCCAATCCAACTGGTGTCCTGATAAGAAGAGGAGACTTCTGCAAGACAGCCACCACCAAGGGGCTCCAGCTGCCGCCAAAAGCTGGGAAGGAGCAGGGGAGGATCCTGTCCAGTCTCAGGGGACCAGGGCCTCGCTGTCTCCCTGGTGTTGGGCTCTGAGCCTCCAGAATGTGAGGGAAAATTCCAGCTGGCTTAAGCCCGCCTGGGTTGTGACACTTTGTCACATTATCCCTACAGATGCCCACTTCTACAGCTGATGCCCTGTAATCTGGAACCATTTTCCTTGGCTCTGTGGTCTCCTTGCAATGAGGGTGACAATCATAGTTCTTACCTCAAAGAGTCGGTATTGAATGAATTAATAGTGTGAAGCCCCATAAATAACAGATACTAGAGCTTTAGTTGTTATCGAATGTGTAGTTGCTCAAAAGATTGTGTTGGAAAAAGTAACAGATGAAAATCCATTGCAGCTGTTCCAAAATTGTTTATCCCTGTCTGACTGACAAGAGAAGCAGGCTCTCTGTGAAGTTGCTAAGCTGGTAAAAGGTAAACTGGGAGCTGCTCATAGACATCTTCCTGCCGAAGCCAGTTCACAAGGAAGCAGAGCTGAGAGATGATGAGAGAAAGTTCCCAGTGAGCACCTGGATCCTACTGTGCCTGAAGGCAGACTACCTCTTTTCAATCACTGGAGAAAATCAATTAGAGTTTTAATTTCTTGCAACCAGTAGATCTGACTGGATATGAAAGTCGGCAGCAGAAGCAGGGTTTTGGAAGGGACAGAACCTCACATGAGGAGTCAGCTGAGTGGGGAAGGTGTGGAGCAGTGATGTGGAGCAGTGAGACCCTCTCTGTGTGTGCAGCTGGAGAGCTGGCAGGCCCTGTTAAACAGGGGCAAGTCAGAGCCATTTGTTTGACCTGAGACTGGGGCCGTGTGCCTATTTATACTAGAGTTTAAGAGACATGGCAGGAAACGGGACATTGAAGCTTGTAGCCTGCTTCTTGCTAACTTCAATACATTCTTAAAAGAAATGGATGGAATCTGGCCCGTCGGGTGACGAGAGAGTGACAGTTGGCTTTCATCAGGAAGGATTTTTCTGCTGTGGTCAATAATCCAAGTTGACTGTGAGTCAGATAATCCCCCTGACAGAATTAGAAATGTCAGCTCTGTCCCCGAGTCAAAGGAACTTGGGGGACAGGGACAGGGCAAGGCAGGTAGGGAACCTGGAAAAGTGGATCCTTCACCTCGCTGAGGTGGATGAGATCCACCCAGCCATCCTGCGTCTGCAGCTGGACCTGGTTTAGGGTGTGCCTGTTTTGGGGAGAGCGCAGTGTTGGATTCTTGTTCTGGGGCAGGCGTGGGCACTTGTGGGTATGGGAAGACCCTGATGCGTGGAAGCCGGAGTCAACAGGTGGGATGAAGCGGACACCTGCTTTCGCCTTCCTGGCTTCTCTGCTCTCAGAAGGCTGCTTCTCCCTGGGCGGCGAAGGGGTGGAGACCTTCCTGAAAAACACGCAGAGCAGCTAGGCCCATCTCCCAGCTCCGTGTCCTCAGGGCTTCTGGCACAGCCCCCACCTGCACAGTGGGGCTACCGTCCAGTCCCTGGGGAAGGGAGACCAATGTGAAACAAGAGTCGATACTTTCTGTGGAGCTGCTAGCAAAAAGGACATCGCCTGTTTTAGTTGGGGTTCTCTAGAGGAACAGAACAGTAGAATGGATGTCCAATTCGGCAGGGGATTTAGTAAGCTGGCTGCCATGGTCAGAGGTTGCATGGTCCCACAAGGGCCATCTGCAGGCTGGAGAGCCGGGGAGAACAGTGGGTGGAAGCTGGCGCCTCAGGACCAGAGGGACGGGAGATGCAGCCCCAGCCCAAGGCGGGAGGCCTGGAAGGCGCTGGGGGCTGGTGTGAGTCCTTGTGAAGAGGTCGAGGAATCTGCAGTCCGACGTCCATGTCCACGACTGCAGTCACAGAGGGAGAGCTGAGCTGAGCATGCTGGGGGCTTCTGCCTTGCTCCATTTGGCCAGCTTAGTGGGTGGCACAGCCACATTCTGGACAGGTCTCCACCTCAGTTTGCTGACCCCACGCCCATCTTCTCTGCAGACCCTCACAGAACCAGAAGTGTGCGTTACTAACTTCCTAGACATCTCGATCCAGCCAAGGATGATCAGGGTTAACTGTCCAGAATCCCCCCTTACCTGTCCCTTAAGCCATGGGACATAGTTCCGCCTGACATGGTAGAATCGACCTACACACAACCCAGAATGTTCTAATTCCTTCACCAGAAGAGGAGGCAAAGGTTTCTGGGCAATTCCTCCTTTTTTTCCGACTTCACAGAACTTAAGCCCTACAGTGCAGTCCTTTTTTTTAAAGACAGAGAGAGAGACAGAGAGAGAGAGAGAATCAATTTTATTTAGTTTTTCACATGGCCTGCGTTGCTCCTCCGACACTTCGTTGTGTACGTGGTGCTGGGGTTTGAACTCAGATACTCATGCATTCAAGGCAAGTGCCATAACCACCACGCCACCGCCCCAGCCCCCTACAGTGCGGTCTTAGCAGCTCTTACGTACTGAGGTGACGTCAGTAAATGACATGTTACATGACAAAGGATTAAGAGAGGAAAGAAGCTTAACATTCGTTTGCACACATGAGCATCGGAACATAATAGGAGAGAGATCCTCGTGACAGTTAGGTCCTCATTGTGACTGGTCATGAGGCTGTAGCTGGTATTTATAGCCACCTCGTTTCACGCATTCTGTATTCCCTCTGCCTTCAGCAAACACCTCAGCAGGTCTCAGTTCTTCCCCTGAAGGGCCTGGGTCGTCTGCTATCCTGCTGGGATTGGGTAGCCATAGTTTCCCACTGACCTTGATAACAGACATGGTAACGTGGTAAAAACCAAGAGGTGCCCCAAGGGGTCTCCCGCACTCAGGAATTGCTCTTCCTCACCCCACTGCCCCACTGTCGAGTAATAGTCCAATCTCCCTGGGGGTCTGTATCAGTCACCCCACCAACAACACAGCTCCATGCTCAGCTTGTTGGTGGAGGCATGAGGACCCCAAAGTGACCAGGAGGACATCTCAACCTCCAGTTCAGGGGAATCAACGTCATATCTCCTGGTAGAAGCATTCCCCCTCTGGAACAAAGACTTCTAGACTACCAGACCGTAGGTCACGGGAACAGGGAGCAATCAATTTGCTAGTGGGCCTCTGTGGGTAATGGGAAGTGGTTCTGTTCCTGATTCTACCCCTCGATTCCTGGACCCGTGGACCCTGGGTGTGGGAGAAACAATGCCTTTAGTGGGTGCTGGTTCAGAGCACAGATCTCTGGAGAGCCTCACCCCAGCCCTGCAAGGTAGTCCACCTTCAAAAGGCCATTCCACCACTCTGCCCAACCAGCTGCCTCAGGGTGGGGGGGAACACGGAAGACCAGGCACTCCCACGAGCTTGAGCCGCTGCTGTCTCCTTTGCTCAGAGGCAGTGCTGGGTGGCACAGCAGGACGGTGGAGGAGGCCTTCCGTAAGTGCCCCCATGATCCTTTCGGCAGGCGCTTTGTGTGCACAGAAAGCAAACCCCCATCACAGTAAGTGTCTGTTCCAGCAGGGACCAAACACCGCTCCTTCCACCATGGAAGTGGCCCAGGGTAATCAACCTGCCATCAGGTCACTGGCTGATCACCCCTAGAAGCGGTGTCACACTGGGGGCTCCATAGTGACTCTGCTGCTGGCAGGTTGGTACTCATCTGTGGCTGTCACCAGGTAAGCCTGGGTGAGTGGGAGTCCACATTGCTAAGCCCAGGCTTAACCTCCACCCCGTCCTCCTTGGCCACATTGTGTATGAGCCCATTGGGCAATAAAGAGTGTCTGGGAAAGAGGCTGACGGGTACCCAAAGAACGGGTCATTGTGTCCCCTTGATTATTAAAATCCTGCTCTCCTGAGGTGGCGGGGGGATTAATTTTGTTTAGTTTTTTGTGTGGCTTTTGTTGCTCTGACACTTTGTTGTATACGTGGTGCTGAGGTTCAAACCCGTGTCCTCATGCATGCCAGGCAAGCGCTGTAACCCCCACCGCTCCAGCCCCCCAAGTCACTTTTTGATGATGGGACACAGTTATCTTCGCATCTTTACCTATTTAGAGAGGTCTAGCCATATGCTCTCCCCCAAATGTCCTGTCACCGATTTGCCAGTCATGATCCTTCCAAGTCCCTGATTGTCCCTCCAAGTCATTGACTGCTGCCCCAGTATACGGTTGCACATCTGGCCATTTTCCTCAGGTGAGATGCACAACCAGGTGCACTGCCTCCAGGTCTGCCCTTGTGAACAGGTCCTTTCATCTCTGCCTTCGGGAATGTCCCAGAAAGGGGCTGCGATGCTGCAGCCATCCGTTTTGGGTGGTCCTCCAGCACCATGTGGAAGCCAGGCCCTCGCCTTCTCTTCCTCTGTCAGCTGGTAGCAGGGAGCCTTCTGTGAGACTCTAAGCACACCCAGGGGACAGCATGCAGCAGGAGTAGGAACCGTGGTCATTTGGGCCACACCTGTCTTCAGCACCTGCCCGGGTGGTCACATGTGCACCATGTCCTCTTGCAGTCTGCAGCTGCGCATGTCCGACATTAGGCTGGGTGCATCACTTAGCACCCTGTTCAGTTTAGCAGCTCAGGTCCCATGGGGGGCCCATGGCCAACCACATGGTAGCAGGCCAACAGCTGTCTCTCAAAGGACAAGCAGATGACGTCTGCAGATGACGTCTGCAGATGACGGCAGGGCCTTGCTCCAACATTAAGGCCCCCTGTGCTGATTCCCTCTTGGGGGTCCTCCAAAGGTCTGCTTAAGAAGAGCCAGGCTTTTGTGCCCCAACAGGCTGACACCTTCTTCTGCCGATTGCTCCATCTGGGCGCACCCAGAAGTGTGCCTTAACAACCTCCTAGGCGTCTCTCCATCCAATCAGGTTGACAATCAAGCTTGGCCTTCACGGTCCTTTCCCTTGAGACCAGGAGGCAGGTTGAAAGGCCAGTCGGAGAGGCTGCAGCCTCCTCTCCTAAGAGAGAGTCTGTCTGAAATCAGAAGGAGCCTGAGGTGGAGGCTGAGCGAGGCAGACAACACCCCTGGAGCCCTGGCCAGCAAACCTCTTCTGCTAAGCTATTCTGATTTGCATTTCTGCCGTTCGCAGTTGAGTCTTGATTATAAACACAGTTGAGTCCAGGGTTATTGCGTTGTCAGAGCCCTGGGAATCTTGGTTAGCATTTGTATTCTTTTTCCTTGAAAGTGACTTCGGAAGCCACTATCGACAGCTGCAGTTTCTAGAGCTCTGTAGAAGGGCAGACCTCGTTAGTTCCTGAGGTGAGGAAGCTTGCGCTGTTTGACTAAATTTAGCTTTTCCCCCCTTACGGAAGAGGTATGTCTAGGTGAGGATAATTATCTTTGGATTTTATTGGGGGAATTCTTTGTTTTGATACAATTTCAAAAACCAAAAAGTCACACAAATAGTATAAGGAACTCCTGAATATTTTTCTTTTCTTTTTTGAGAGAGAGGAAGAGAGATAATCAATTTTATTTAGTTTTTCATGTGACTTTCATTGCTCGGATACTTTGTTGTGTACATGGTCCTGGGGTTTGAACCTGCGTCCTCACGCATGCCAGGCAAGTGCTGAAACTGCTGAGCCACCACTTCCAGTCCCTCTTGAATACTCTTGACCTAGATTCTTCCACCACTAATGCTTTGCTGGATTTGATTGATTATCCTTTTCATCCGTACATATTCAAATTACTATTTTTGATGAGCCATTTGAGAGTAGAGGCGCATTGTGGATCTCTACCTCTAGTTATTATATATTTTTAAGAACAAGGCTATTGCTAGGTGTGGTGGTGCATGCCTGTAATCCCAGCAACTTGGGAGACGGAGGCTGCCTGGTCACAAGTTCAAGGTCAGCCTCAGCAACTTAGTGAGACCCTCTCTCAAAACAAAAAACAAACAGAAAGGACTGGGGAGGTAGCTCAGTGGTAGAGCGCCCCCTTGGTTCAACGCCCACTGCTACAAAAAACAACAAGAAGCTTACTTGTTTTATTGTATAATTATCAAAATTAGTTCAATATTAATATAAGATTATTATGTATTCTGTAGAAATTGTTCAAATTTCATGAGTTCTCCCATAATGTCTTTCAGTGCTATTTTCATTTGAATCCTGGATGTGATTTTGGGATTAAGCATTGCATTTCATTTTTATTGTCCCTTAGTCTCGGTTAGTCTTGAATGAGTCCCTGTTTCATCTTCGTTTTCCTGGACCCTGGTGTGCAGTTTTGGTGGACTGTCGCTTGGCTGAGACTGATTTGTCTCCCACACTGCTGGGCACAGGGCCTGCTTGGGGCGGGAGAGCCGGGAAGAGGTATTGTTGTTGAAGGAGCACCTGGGGCTGGCTTAGCCCATTGCTCATGTTAAGGGCGTCCCCCCAATTTCTCCACCGCAGGCTGCCCCTTCCCCTCTCATTGTTTAGTGCTGGTGAGATCCTTGAACAGTGTTCCTCAGCAGCGTCCACAGCGGTGCCAGCACCCCACCATGACTCTTGCTTCTTGTAGATACTCAGGGTTGCAAAACAGAAACTTACCAACTCATCCTTCTTGCTCCTCCTGCTGCAGAGGAGGAGGTTTCCCCTTGTTCACGCGTCTCTGGGTGGACTCCTGGATTCTTATTTTGCTCGATGGAATACAGTCTTTTACCACTGTCGTAGCTCAGGGTATTTGGGTCCGCTTATGTGTTGCTGTGACGAAAATATCCAAGAAGAACAATGTAGAGGAAGGGAAGTTTATTTCAGAGGCTCAGTCCACGGTTGGCCAATGGCACAGCTCTGGGTGCGGCATGGGAAAGCAGCTCATGACATAGCAGCTTGGAAGCAGAGAGCTGTGCACAGGGATGAGCACAAACTCCAAAGGAACAGACCTACTGACCTTCCTCCAGCCACAGCCTACCTGCCTCTAGTCGCTATCCGGCTAATCCGTATCAGTGGATCAATCCAGCTACTTGGTCACGCATCTCATAATCTCATCATTTCACCTCTGAAAATTCTTCTCTTCTCCATGAGCGTCTAGGGAATACCACGTATCTAACCCCTACTGGCTGCCATAGCAACATACAATAGACCGGGTAGCCTAAACGTCAGGAATTTGTTTCCTCATAGTTCTAGGGACAAGGTCAAGGTGGGTTCCTGTGGGGGGATCTGCTTGAGTGGCCCTTCATAGTGGAAAAAGAGAGAGAGAGAGAGAGAGAGAGAGAGAGAAAGCACGAATCCCATCCTGACAGCACCACCCTCATGATGTCATCTAATCCCACCCGCTGAAAGCCCCATGTCCAGATACCATCACATCGCAGGTTAGGACTAGACAGGCACAATTCAGTTCCTACCGTTGCCACTATTTTGATGCTCTCGTTAGATCTGGTCCTTGAGAGACCCTTCAGATTGGTTCAGATCCTCTCCAGGACCCTTTTTACATATCCCCATTATCCTTGCGTGGTTGCTTATTTTTTTTTTTTTTTTTAAGAGACAGGGACAGTGAAAGAGAGAGAAAGATTTTACTTAGTTTTTCATGTGGCTTTTGTTGCTCTGACATTTTGCTGTGTACGTGGTGCTGGGGTTTGAACCTGCATCCTCGCGCATGCCAGGCAAGCGCCGTAACTGCTGAGCCACCGCTCCAGCCCCTTGAGTGCTTCCTTTTTGGACACTGTTATGAGTGAGCTGTGCCATTGACATGGCCTGGCCATGTTTGTGTCTCTCCACCAGGTTGGAATTCATCGAGTGAATACCAATAAATTCACAAGCTACACCACTGCACTGGCTTTAATTCACCAAAAGCATTCGTGGTTCATGTGGTGCCACAACCAAGGTCACCACAAGGTCTTTTATTCCATTCCAATCTTAATTATTAATATCTATAGCAGCCAAGTCACGCGTCACAGAGGGTACAGAGAGGCTGAGAACGGGTTAAGGAGGCAGCGCTTGGAGAACAGGAATGAATGCAAGTGGAGTCCCAGCAGGGGTTCAGGGGCACAGATGCTCAGGTATGATCAAGAACCAGCTGAGGACCCTGTTCAGGTGCAGAACGGCTTCTAGGCCAGGGTCTGGATGATGGGCAGGTTCCAAGTGGGCCATGTCAAGCAAGGAGACCCCGCTTAGCTGGAGCCCCTGGGAAGGGAGGTTGTTGGTCGCCTGTGTCCCTCATGACGTGTGCACCCGGGGGTCCCATGATGGGTATGTGTGTGCTGCCTTTTGTGTTTCAGGTGGGGGTCACATCTGGTGAGGCTGATGAGCTGGTGGGCCTGTTCTGAGACAGCCATGCGCCCACAGGCTTCTGATTGCACTTGGTAAGTTTTTAGGTGGCTATGTTTTTATTAGCATGATGAATTTATCAGTCTGAGCCTAATGGTCGTGCGGGGCGGATGGTGGTTGTTTACTAACACGGTGTGGAGTCCTTCTACCTTAGCATTGGTACTCAAAATGGAGTAGCTCATGGCTTTAGAAAATGATGCAGGTCAGGGCGAGGCACAACCGTTCCCCAGAGCATGGAGGAACTCAGGGCAGGGCACATCCTGCTCTCCAGAGGCACAATTCCATGTTGTAGGCCTGTGTTGTGATTTTCCGATCTGGCCCAGGGACCAGTCATTTTTCTGAGGATCCTTGGTTTCTCCTAGTGGGGCTGCTTCTCCTCCTCCTCCTTCCTGTGGTGTTGGGGATGCCACCTGGGTCCCACACACGCTCATCGAGTGCTCTACCACCCAGCCCACCGCCAGCCCTGGGCAACGTCTCTGATGAGCTTGCGTGGCGGCTCAGAGACCTTGGGGTGCCTCTTGTTCCCTCATCTGGGGGATGCGGACGGTGGACTTCGGTTGTTTTGACCGTTTTATTTTTAGCTCTGGTACAATCTGTTTGAAGAAGCCCAATGGGGAAGACAGAAGTGACAGGCTGAGTGTTTGAGAAGGCAGCTGGAGTGGGGCTTCTTTGGCTTCAGAAGGATGAAAAGGATCCACCTCCTCCCTGCTGCACAGGGGGGGGGGCGCCTGGCCTTCAGTTCTGAGTTGGAGGCTCACCAGCCTCACTGAGGACTTAAATTTTGTGTTTATCACTAAGCTGCTTTTTCTCATGAAGAAAGGAGTTATTTGCTCATGAGCTTTGAGGGAGGGTATAGAGTGCCCCTGGTTTAGAAAAGGGCCGATTTTGCATGTTCCTGGAGTGGAGGCTGCATGGGCTGTGTTCCCACAGACAGCCACGTGGACAGGGACGGTGAGCATGGGGCCCACAAAGGAGAGAGTAGGTCTCTGCCTGAGAGTTGCGGACCGAGGAAGCTGGGGTGATCCTGCTGTTATTGGGGGTGGGAGAGTGTCCTCCAGTTGGTACTGAACTTTTTGGGAACTTTTACGAGAGGGGTTCAGAACTGGATTTTATTTATTTATTTATTTATTGTATTAAGGATTGTACCCGGGGGTGCTTAACCACTAAGCCACATTCCCCATCCTCCCCCACCCCTTTTAAAAATTTTAATTTTGAGACAGGGTCTCACTAAGTTGCTGAGGCTAGCTTTAAATGTGCAATCCTCCTGCCTCAGCCTCCCAAGCTACTGGGATTACAGGCATGCACCACCATGCCTGGCTTGATTTAATTTTTAAAATTTGCTTTTTAAAGTGCTTATATGTATATGTAGGGAGTCAGGGGAGAAGACTACTATACCTGGCACAAAGGTAAAAGGAAAGCTCTCTCACTGAAGAGGGATGTCCAAAGGTGTAGGAATGGCCCTTATTCTAGAACACACTGTGTTGGGATTTGGCACGGACATCACCATGCCTCTGGCCTTCAGTGCCGGAGTGGATGAAACATCTGAAGACGTAGAATCCAAAGTCTTCTCATGTTAGAGTGGAAATAGTGCTAGTACACCCAGCTTCATACTGATGGTTAAAAGTATGGCTCATGGGAAGCGCCCATCTCAGTACCTGCACCCTGGGCCCAGCGAACTCTTCATTTAATGCTGGACAGTGGTAGCCGAGGTGTGGATGGGCCGTCCCAGTGGAGAGGGCTGGTAAGAGGCAGTCAGCAAAGATGCCTGGGCTGGATGAAGAGGTGTGGGAATTACCAGACTGCAGCAGACAGGTGTCTGATCACAGAGCCTCGGAGTTCGAGGACTCAGAAGTGTTGGTTGGACGAAACCCAGAGGGCTTCAGAGCTCAGGACACACCCACTGCATGCTGGGAACTGCTGGATGCTGAGATTCCGTGATGACTTTACTCAGCTTCCCTGTGGGGTAAGTGGGTCCTTCCTAGATCCCCAGCTGCATGGTTAGTAATATAAATAAATAAATAAATAGTATTTACAGCACTATGGGAAAACATCACTTCTCATCTGCTGGAGATTTCCAGTTATGCACACACACACATGCACACACACATGCACACACATGCACAAACACACATTCACACGCAGGCACATACATGCACATGAATGCACACATGCATGCACACATGTACAACACAGACACACACATGCATGCACATGCACACTCATGTGCATGCACACATGTGCACACTGCACATGCAAGCACACACTGCACTACACACATGAACACACATGCATGCACACACGTGCACATAAGGCACGCACGTGCACACGCAGGCACATGCATGCACACATACACACATGCACATGCATGCACATGTATGCACACACACACTACAGATCACTCATACATTGTAAACCAAGCCATTTATTATGATAAGGAGATTGTCTGGCATTGTTTTAAAAAGACACTGATGCTGATTTCAAAGAAATCTTATATAGCTTTAGAATCAAATCTATCAGTTGCCCCCCATAAGAGAGGACAGAGGAAATAAGATAAAGGAGCCTTAGAAGGGATGTGTGGCAACCAATTGAATCCACCAGAGAGGGCACTGATACAGCAGCACAGACCCACCCCGGGGTTGTGGGGTGGGTGAGTGGGGGGGCGTGGAGGCTCTGGGCTGGAGGCAAGGAGGCTCGATGCTGCCACCTGGGGGAAGGGTCCCTGCATCCATGTCCAGCTGGACACGGAGGGTGGGCTTGACCTGGGTATTGGGCATATAGGTGGTACCAGGGGAATAAATGCACAAGGCATTGGAGGCGCATAAGGGAGCAGGTACCGGAGGAATACTGTAACAGGAAGCGGAAGGGAAGAAGCAGGAAAGGAAACAAACTCGGTGACAATCGATCAGGGATGGATAAGTACACTAGGACTTGTCTACAGTGTGGAATCTATGCAGTGCTCTGGAAGCAAGTTCAAACTTAGGTGCTGATATGGAAGGGCTGTGACATACAAGAAAAACTGCCTGTAATTACTCAGGGTAAAAATCACCTAAAATTTCGTACAGAAACATTTATTTTTCCTAGTGTACACTTTTGAGTTTTTTTTTTTTAAAGAGAGGACAGTGAGAGAGAGAGAGAATCAATTTTTATTGAGTTTATCACATAGCATTTGTTGCTCTGACAACGAAAGTTGTGTATGTGGATGCTGGGGTTTGAACCCGTGTACCCGCGCATGCTGGGCAAGCGCTGTAACCACTGAGCTACCGCTCCAGCCCCCAATTCTGAGTTCTGATACCCACAGGCACCACCACAGTATAGAAGAGCTTTCACCCCCGAAGGACCCTCAAGTTCCTTTGCAGCAGCCCTTCCCCTGTGGCTGGCCTCAAGCCACCGCCTATGTGTAGTGACCTATCATTTCGTCTTTGCAAGATGCGGTGGAAATGGATTTGCACAATACGCGGCCTTCCGAGTCTGGCTACTTCATTTTGCAGAATGCATTTGAAATACAGCTGAGTTGTACGTTGCAGTGGGTCAATCTTTTTTATTTTCAATCTACTTTTTTTTTTAAATAAAGAAGGACAATGTGTGTGTGTGTGAGAGAGAGAGAGAATAAATTTTTATTGAGTTTTTTACATGGCTTTCGTTGCGTTGACACTCAGTTGTGTACGTTGGTGCTGAGGTTTGAACCCGGGTACTTGCGCATGCCGGGCAAGCGCCGTAAGCGCCAAGCCACCGCTCCAGCCCCTTCAATCTACTTTTATTGCAGAGGACCCATAGCTTAGACTGAAGGCCTGGAGGTCTTTCCCTCCCTGCCTGCTACTCCCTTCCCTCCCCTCCTTTGGCTTTTAAATAACCAATACAAGCTTCATTGACAGTTTTTAAAAATTGAGCTATCACTCACATGTCTTAAAATTCACCCTTGTAAGTTGCACGGTTCTGTAGCTTTTAGTACAGAACATTCAGAGAATTGTGCAGCTATTACCAGTATTTCCAGAACATTCTGTCATGCCAACGAGAAATCCCATATCCATTAGCACTCACTCCTGATTTCTCTCTTCTCTTAGCCCAGGGCAACCATCAAACTGTTTCTCTGTTTTTATTGATTTTCCTCTTCAGGATGGGTCATATAAAAAGGCTAACAAAACATGTGGCTTTTTGTATCTGGTTGCTTTTGCTCAATGTTTTCAAAGTTCATCGATGTTGTAGCGTGTTTCACTACATCATTTCTTTCATGGCTGAAAATACAAGCTGAAAAGTTGTAGCAACACATAATCTAGGGCAACCATGGATATGTGGGGTGGGGAGGGGGAGGCAGCAGGTGGGAGGAGGGCGGGAGGAGAACAGGGAGACACTCAACAATGTAGCACACTCTTCACCCCCTGAGGGTCCAAATAATACTCATGCAATCTTTAATTCTGGAAAATTCACAATCTAAGCATTTATATCTCTTGTAAGGGTGAAATACAGAAGATTCAAGAGGGGTGTGGGCAATGTGGGGGCAATTCTAGTTTAAGAATACAAGCGTATCATATTGTTACTTTATATGGATTTATGATTGTATAAGAACTCAACTCCTTAATAAAAAAAAATTTAAAAGTACAAACTGAGTATCCTTATCCAAAATGCTCAGGATCAGCTATGTTTTAGATTTGAATATTTGCATACACATAATGAGACATCTCAAGGATGGGACCCAGATCTATACATAATATCTGCCTGTGCCTCAAATCCATCTTCCCACACAGGCTAAGGCAATTTTATACAATGTTTTTAGTGGTTTGACTTGGACTCATCAGAAGAGGCCAGGTGTGGAATTTTCTAGTTATGTCATTACGTAGTGCTCAGAAAGTTGCAGATTTCGGAGCATTTCAAATTTCAGATTTTTGGAATCAGGATGCTTTCAACCTGTACTCCTTTGCAAGATGAACCCCATTTTGTTCATCCATCAGCTGACAAACAGTAGGTTGTCTTTACTTTTCAGTTTCCATGAATAATTTGCATGCAGTTTTTATATGGATACGTGTTTCCAATTCTCTGAGTGCATTTGCACATGTGGTAACTCTGCCTTTAAATCGTTGGAGCTGTCACATGGCCATGCACCGTTTGGCATTTCCACCTGCAGTGTTGGGTTACAGTTTCTCCACATCCTAACCAACATCTGTCATCTGGTTTGCTGATTCCAGTTATCCTAGTGGATGTGAAATTTTGTTTCCTTGTGATTTGCATTAAATTAATGTCAAATGGTGTCAATCATCTATTCACATGCTTATTGGTGCTTGTTTATCTTTTTTTTTTTTTTTTAAGAGAGGACAGTGAGAGAGAGAGAGGTCAGAGAGATTATCAATTTTATTTAGTTTTTCCTGTGGCCTTCTTTGCTCTGAAACGTCGTTGCATACGTGGTGCTGGGGTTTGAACTCAAATCCTTGTGCCTGCCAGGCAAGTGCTCTAACTGCTGAGCCACTGCTCCAGCCCCTACTTGTGTGTCTGAATTGGAGAACCGTGCTTTCAAATTCTTGGTCCAGTTTTTAAACTGGGGCTTGTGTGACGTTGGTTGCATGGTAAGAGTTCCTGTGCATTCTGGAGGCGAGTCCCTCATCAGATCTATGATTTGCAAGTCTTTCCTTCTATTCTGTGGGTTGTGTTTTAACTTTCTTGGTAGTATCATTTGCAGCACAAAAACTCTAATTTTGCTGAAATTCATATTGTCTCTTTCTCCTCCGTTGTGAGTTCTTTTGGTACCATAACTAAGAAACTGTCGCCCAAGCTAAGGTCATAAAGATGTAGACCTTCACCCATGTCACCCAGGTTGTCTAATTTATCGATACACAAAAAGTCTGTCTTTCTCGACGTCTGCTCCACCCTCAGCTGCAGGTTTTCCTTTGTGTCGCACCTGGGGGAGCGAGCGTCTCCCTCCCTGCGCTGGCCTCTCTCCCTGCTGTAGATCGCTGTTTCCTGCTACCTGGCAGGGTCATAACCTGTTTGCATGATGCACCGTATAACTGGCAGGTAAGAAATGACAATGCTCAAAACTCATTTGAAAAAATTTCAAGACTACAGCCGCAGAGGAGTAAGCGAGGTCAGGCCCTGTGAGCGTGGCTCCTGTGACTGCAGAGCTGCTGCCCAGAGTCAGCCCTGCCTCTGATGGGGGCAGAGAGGGAGCACTCTCGTTCTGATGAAGGCTCAGTTTTAGGCCGGAGCTGTGTCCCTGCATCTCAGAGACAGGCCTTCTCAGCGGCACAACCTGCCTCCAACTGTAGGTGTGGTCAGGAAGCAGCGACTGCACCTTCCACAAAGGCAGAGGGCATTTTTCTCTTTCCCCTCCCAGAGTGGGTTTCCCAGTGTCTGGAGGGTGACAGTGTATGCTCTGCCCTTGAGTTTAAGGCATTAGCTCTGTAGGAGGCACAAAGGGAGGGGAGACTTCCCCTTCTCACAGTGGCTACTGAGCCTCTCCTGAGACCATCCCTCCAGAGGAACCTATGGGAGAATAGCCCTCAGCAGGGACAAGCTTTCCTTGTGTCTGTGATTCCCAGGGGTTCTATCTCTGCTCACCTGTCTCTACTTGGCTTTTGGCACCTAGATGACTTTTTCTTTCTGGTGTCTGGTGACACTTGTTCACTTCCTGTCTCTCCTTGGCAACTCCGATCTGTCCTTGGATTTCAGGTCATTTGGATGCCCTGGGACTGCAGCTCTCTGATGGATTCAAAGACACTTATGATTATTGATGTAAAGATGGCCTGATGCTCTTTCCACGTTTTAACCTCCTAAGTGGAGACTGGAGACCTATCTGTATCAAGCAATTCTTATCACGGTAAATTGCAGTTTAAAGCATCCCAGCATCCAGCCCCAGCAGTCAATCCAAGGTCCTTTGTGTTTCATCTCTTCCTCCCTAGTGGATTATTTTGCACAAAATCCTAGCTTTGTCTAATTTCAAACATAATATGCTATTTAAAGACATATTTTAAGTCAATCAAAATATTACCACAGTGAAGTAATAATTCCATGTGAATTCTTTTTTTGTTTTTTAAAGAGAGAGAAGGACAGTGAGGGACACAGAGAGAGAGAGAATCAATTTTATTATTTCCATGTGGGTGTCATTGCTCCAACACTCCATTGTGTATGTGGTGCTGAGGTTCAAACACGCGGTCGTGCATGCCAGGCAAGCACTGTGAACAGCTGAACCACCGCTCCAGCCCCTCCATGTGAATTCTTTGAGTTTGCAAACACCTGGACAAGTGTGGGGAGGGACACACCAAACTGATCTGAGCACCACGTGCTGGGGGCTTGGGTGGAAGTCATGGGGACACACTTATCTGTAATGTCGATGAACAGCGAGGATGCATTCCTGCATTACTTGTATAAATTAAAAGTGTGAAAAGGAAATGAAAGTGGGCTTTGGAATCTGACTGCAGGTTTGATTGGAGCTCTAAGGAGGACCACAAGTGAGACCTTAGACAAGCCACAAGGTGGTGACTGGAGTGTGGGGAAGAGGGAGGGACGATTATTTAATTAATCCTCACAGGATTAGAGTGCTAGATGACCCGCTCCTCTCATGTAAACTTTGTGGCATAAAGCAGGCACTTAGTGTGAGGGCCCTGTTTCCTCCGCCTCCACCCAGTGTGGATGATGGGCTGAGCCACAGCTCCATTGTGACAAAGCTCTTCTGCCCCCGTGTGGTGAGTCCAGGTTATTGCATGGCTGTCTCATTCCTAGGGAAATCAAAGTGAATGTTTTTTATTTCCCCCTCAAATTGAAATTCATCTCTTTTACTTCTTGGCTCCCAGATCTGATTCTCCAATATCTTATTTACATTTCTATGAAGCCCAAGGGTTTACAGTATTTCTGTTTCGCTCACTAGTTGATAAAGGGCAGGGATCTAGTAAAGGGAACAATACATCAGGAAAATATAACCATCATAATCTCTATGCTCCAAACACCAACTCTCCCAAGTAGGTGTAAAAAATACTCTAGGACATAAAACCACGTATGGATCCCAACTCGATAATACTGTGAGACTTTAACACTCCTCTCTCACCAATAAACAGATCATCAAAGCAAATAAACAATAAAGAGATCTTCAGCCTAAGCAATTTCATAAATCAAAAGACATCTATAGAATATTCCACCCCAAATCGTCTGAGTTTACCTTCTTCTAAGCAGTGCATGATCCCTTCTCCAAAATAGATCATATTCTAGTTCATAAAGAAAATCTCAGCAAATATAAAAAGTAGAAATTATTCCATGTATCCTATCAGACCACAATGGTACGATCCTAGCAATTAACAGCAAAAATTGTATCAGAAATACACGCACACATGAAGATTGATTAATACCCTATTACATGAAGAATGGATCCAAGAAGACATGAGCAGAAATTAAGAAATTTCTGAAAGCAAATGGGAAAGAAGACACTGCATATGGAAACCTCTGGGACACCATGAAAGCGTTTTTAAGGGGAAAATTCATAGCACTGAGTGCCCACATTAAAAAGTCAGGAGAGACCCTGAATAAATAACCTTATGCTCCACCTCAAATCCCTACGAAAGTAAGAAGAATCTAATCCCAAAGCCAGCAGAAGGCAGGAAATAATGAAGTGTAGAACTGAAGTCAATAAAATCGAGAACAAAAAAGCAATAAAAAAATCTGATGAAACAAAGAGCTGGTTCTTTCACAAAATAAATAAAATTGATAGAACCCTCCTAGCCAATCTCACTAAAATAAGGAGGGAGAGGAAGCAAATCAGCAAAATCACCAATGAAAAGGGAGTGATCACCTCTGACCCCACGGAGATCCAACAGATTATCAGAACATATTTTGAAAAACTATACTCCTCTAAATCAGAAAATCTGGAAGACATGGACAAATTTCGAGACAATATGACATCTCCAAATCGATGCAGGAAAATATTGAAAGCCTAAACAGCCCAATAACAGGCACCAAAATCCTTGTAGCATTGAAAAGTCTTCCAATGAAGAAAAGTCCAGGTCCTGATGGATTCCACACCTATGAGGAATTCCACGCCTCTCCTTAGTAACCTGTTCCAAGAAATTGAAAAGGAGGGAACTCTCCCAAACGCTTTATGAGGCAGCCATAACTCTGATGCCAAAACCCAACAATGACACATCAAAAAAAGAAAATTACAGACCAATATCCCTGATGAACATCGGCGCAAAAATCCTTAATAAAGTTCTTCATTCCTGGGATGCAAGGCTGATTCAACATACTCCGATCAATAAATGTGATTCATCACTTAAACAGAATTAAGGACAAAAACCATATGATCATTTCAATTGACGCAGAAAAGGCCTTTGATAAAATCCAGCACCCATTTATGATGAAAACTCTAGAGAAGATAGGGGTCGAAGGACCTTATCTTAACTTTGTAAAGGCCGTTTATGCCAAACCCTCAGCTAGTACAACACTAAACGGAGAAAAGCTGAAAGAATTTCCACTAAACTCAGGAACAAAACAAGGCTGCCTGCTCTCACCACTTTTATTCAAAATAGTTCTCAAGACCCTAGCTGAAGCAATCACGCAAGAGAAGGGAATCAAAGGGATAAGAATGGGAAGAGAGGAAGTCACAATATCCCTTTTTGCTGATGACCTGATCCTTTATCTGGAAGATCAGAAAAATTCCACCGCAAAACTGCTTGAGCTTATCTAAAGATCTAGCATAATGGCAGGCTACAAGATAAATAGCCATAAACCAGTAGCCTTCCTATACACTAATAATAACAGCAGAAGAAGAAATCAGGAAATTGGTCCCATTCACAATATCCTCAAAAAGAATCAAATACTTGGGAATTAATCTAACAAGGGAAGCAAAAGACCTCCACAATAAAAATTATTGAACATTGAAGAAATTGAAGAAGACCTGAGAAGTTGGAAAGACATTCCATGTTCTTTCTTTCTTTTTTTTTTTAATGAGAGAAGGACAGTGTGAGAGAGAGACAAAGTGAATCAATTTTTATTGAGTTTTTCATATGGCTTTCATTGTTCTGACACTTAGTCGTGTATGTGGGTGTGGGGTTTGAACCCGTGTACTCGTGCATGCTGGGCAAGCGACGTAACCCCTGAGTCACTGCTCCAGCCCCTATTCCATGTTCTTGATTAGGCAGAATCAATATAATTAAAATGCCCATTCTGTCAAAAGCACTGTACAGATTCAATGCAACCAAGATACCAATGTTATTCTTTACAGATATCAAAAAAGCAATTCTCAAATTCCTTTGGAATAACAAGAAACCCAGAATAGCCAAAACATTACTAAACAAGAAAGATGAAACAGGTGGTTTTGCAATAACAGATCTAAAATTACATTGAGAGCTGTAGTAACAAAAACAGCATGGTACTGATATCGAAGAAGGAATGAAAACCAATGGAATAGAATAGAAGACTCTGAGACAGACCCACAAATCTTTAAATATCTGATATTTGACAAAAGGGGTCAAAATATAACATGGAGGAGAGACACCCTATTCAACAAATGGTGCTGGACAAACTGGACAGCCACTTGCAGAAAGACCCTTCCTTCTCACCTTGTACAAAAGTCAAATCAAAATGGATCAAGGAACTAGCAGTTAAATCACCTACCATACAACTGCTAGAAGAAAAATTGGGACCAACACTCCAGCTTATGGGAATAATCAATGACTTTCTTAACAAGACTCCAAACATGAAAGAATTAAAGTCAAGAATCAATGAGTGGGATGCCATTAAATTAAAAAGCTTTTACTCAGCCAAGGAATTGGTCAAAACTGTCAAGAAATAATCTACAGAATGGGAGATAATCTGACCTATGATTCCTCCAACAGAGCACTAATATCCAAAATTAACAAAGTACTCAAAAAACTCAATATCAAAAACACAAATGATCCAATCAATAACTGGGCCAGAGAACTAAACCGAAACTTCTCAAGCAAGTCAATGAAAACATTGAGAAAGTGCTCTAAATCACTAGGACTCAGAGAAATGCAAATCAAAACTACATTAAGATTTCACCTCACTCCAGTCAGACTGGCAAAGATGAAGAATATAAACAGCAACAGGTGCTGGAGAGGTTGCAGGGAGATAGGAACACTAGCACTCTGTTGGTGGAACTGCAGACTGGGACGGCCACTCTGGAAAGCAGTGTGGAGACTCCTCAAAAAATTAGGGTTGGATCTATTGAACAACCCAGCTATCCCTCTCCTGGTATTTTCCCAGAGGAGTTAGAATCAGCACATTACAGCAACACAGCAAAATCGATGTTCATAGCAGCTCAATTTACAATAGCTAAATTATGGAATCAATCCAGATGCCCCTTACTGGATGAATGGATCCAAAAGCTGGGATGTATATATATACATACCATGGAGTTCTACTCAGAGTTTAGATATAATGATATTGTGGCCTTTGAAGGTAAATGGTTGGCAATGGAAGAAATCATGCTGAGCGAAATGAGCCAAACTCAGAGACTGAAGGGTCAAATGTTTTCACTCATTTGTGGATGCTAGAATAAGGCCCAGGCATGGGTAAAAGGTAGTCAAGCTCTTGTACTACACCTACCAAAGGTGTAGCAACACGTAATCCAGGGGAACCATAGACATGTAGGAGGGGAGGGGAGAGGGGAAAG
>PVKS010032920.1:0-22172 GCA_004027875.1 Aplodontia rufa | reverse complement strand
CCAAGCTCAGAGACTTAAGGGCCGAATGGTTTCTCTCATCTGTTGATACTAGAATTTATGTTGAAGCAGTAGGACAGACGGCTGACCTAACAAAACCTCAAATTGAATGACTTTCAATGCAACAGGGGTGAAAGCTCCCTAGGTAACTTGGAGGTGTAGGGAAGGGGATGGGGAGCGGGGAGGGTATATGAAGAACTCATAGGAGTCTGGTGATTAGGAATATGGGGGAACCATCCCAGAAGCCGATGTTATTCCTATACCAGATACCCATTTAACACATGAGTTCTTCTGGGGGAAACTGCAATAGATGAAACCCATAGTAGCTTATCTATGTGTTAGCATTACCCCTGGTTATCAAAGTTTATACACATTGATTGCTACTGTTTTGACAATGTTTCCCCCTCATCTGTATCCTGTATCACTATATACTTCTAATAAATGTGAAAAAAAAAGAAAAATGCTGTCAATCAAATCAAATGTTCATTGGAAGACACTAATACCACAGTAAATTCAACATAAAATAGAACCTCAGCTCTCAAAGAATGTACATCAAATAATGAAGACAGGCTGAGCAATGATGAGTTCAAAGAAGACAGACAAGAAAAGAAACTTATTGTACATGATCAGAATTTCCAAGTAGTATTTGAAGAGATTAGAAGACATAACAAGAGAATAATTGAAATTTGAAGAAAACGTTGAACAACAAACAAGGAGCATGAAGAACCTTCTAACTGAAATTGCCAAGGATAATTTTCCCCATATCAGAATTGACCCTGTTTACCAAATCCAAGAAACCTCACCAAACAGGCCTAACCAAATGAGAAATTCACCAAGACATATCATATATAAAATGAATAACAGGGAAATTAAAGAGAGAATCCTAAAAACAGCTAGAGAAAAGCCCCAAATCACATTCAGAGGCAGACCAATTCAGATTACTATGGATTTTTCAGATCAGACAATGAAGGCCAGAAGAGTTTGGAACAATATTTTCAAACCTTGAAAGAAAATAATTTTCAGCAAAAGATAATATACCCTGCAAAACTCACCTTTAAATGTGGTGGTGAAATTAAATACTTCAATGATAAATTCAAGCTAACAAGATACATGAACACAAACCCTGCATTACAGAATATTCTCAAAGACATCCTTCATTCAGAAGAACATGCTAAAAATTCCCTAAACCCTTACACAAGAGATTGCCTATAACTACAATACACACCAAAATATATAGAAGATGGCACAAAACACAGCAATAGTCACAATGTCTGAGACTCAGATTCCCATATCTATTATAACTAAATGTGAATGGTCTCAACGCCCCAAGTAAAAGACACAGATTGGCTTACTGGATCAAAAAACAAAATCCAACAATATGTTGTCTACAGGAGACACCTCACACTCAAAAATAGACACAGACTAAAGGTGAAATATTGGCAAAATGTCTACCAGGACTGTGGTCCAAAAAAGCAAGCTGGCATTGTGATCCTAATATGTGATAAAGTTAATTTCAATCAAAAACTACTCAGAAAAAGACAAAGATGGACACTACATCATACTAAAAGGGACAATTCATTAATAAGACATAATGATAATTAACATTTATGCCCCCAATTACAATCCCCTGAAACATATGGAAAAATACTCAAGGACATTAAACCCCTCATTGACCTCAACACAATAATATTGGGGGACTTCAATACACCATTATCAACATGAGACAAATCATCAAAGCAAAAAATAAACAAAGATATCGCCAATCTGAACAACTCTATTAATCAATCAGGCTTAACAGATATCTACAGAACGTTCCATTCTAAATTGGCTGAATTTACCTTCTTCTCAGCATCTTACAAATCCTTCTCCAAAATAGACCACATCCTAGTCCACAGAGCCAACCTTAACAAACACAAAAAAAGTTAATATAGCCCCATGTATCCTGTCAGACCACAATGCTGTTATCTTAGCAATCAACAACAAGAAAAACAACAGAAACTACTTGAATACTTGGAAATTGAATAATACCCTCTTAAACGAAGAATGGGTAAAAGAGGTAATGAGATCAGAAATCAAGAAATTCTTGGAAATGAATGAGAATGATGAAACAACATATCAAAATCTCTGAAATAGCATGAAAGCATTCTTAAGAGGCAAATTTATAGCACTGAGTGCCTTCATCAAAATTTGGAAAGATCCCAAATAGTCTTATGCTCCAACTCAAGTTCCTGCAAAAAGAGGAAAAACCCAGTGCCAAATCTAATAGAAGACAGGAAATAACAAAAATCAGAGCTGAAATCAATGAAACTGAGAAAAAAATAAAAATTCTCAACAACAAAAAAAGTTGGCTCTTCAAAAAAAAATAAACAGGATCAACAGACTCCTTGCCAACAAATCAAAGACAAAAATAAAAATGGAGATATCAACACAGATTCAACCAAAATCCAGATGATTATCACAACTTATTCTGAAAAATTATACTCTGCCAAGTTTGATAATCTGGAAGATATGGACAGATATTTGGTCACACACAATACTCCCATATTAACACCAGAGGACATTGAAAATCTAAACCAAACTATCTAAGGCAGAAAATTGAAGCAGTAATCAAAAGTTTTCCAAAAAAGAAAAGCCCAGGGCCTTATGGATTCACAGCAGAATTCTACCAAATTTTATGGAAGAATTAACACTGATCCTCTACAATTGAAATTGAAAGGGTTGGACCACTCCCACATGCTTTTTATGAAGCAAATATAACACTGATACCAAAACCCAACAAAGATACATTAAGTAAAGAAAACTACAGACCTATTTCCCTGTTGAAAAATCCTTAATAAAATTCTAGCTAATTGGATCCAATAGTATATTTAAAAGATAATACATGATGATCAAGTGGGCTTCATTCCAGGAACGCAGGGTTGGTTCAACATACGCAAATCAATAAACGTAATTCACTACTTAAACAGATTTAAAAATAAAAATTATATAATCATCTCAATTGGTGCAGAAAAGGCCTTTGATAAAATTCAACACCATTTTAAGATCAAAACTCTGGAGTCAATAGGGATCAAGGGAAGATACTTTAACTATGTAAGATCCATTTATGACAGACCCACAGCCAACATTATGCTCAATGGAGAAAGACTGAAAGCATTTCCACTGAATTCAGGAACAAGACAAGGTTGTCCACTTTCACCATTCTTATTCAATATAGTCCTTGAAACCCTTGCCAGAGCTATCAGACAAGAGAAGGAAATCAAAAGTATTTGAATAGGAAAAGAGGAACTCAAGTTTTCTCTATTTGCTGGTGACATGATCCTATACCTAGAAGACCTAATAAGTTTGACCAGAAGACATCTAGAGTTTATAAACAATTTCAGCAAAGTGGCTGGCTATAAGATCAACATTCATAAATCATTAGCTTTCCTTTACTCCAGCAACAATTCCACTGAAGAAGAAATCAGGAAATCTGTCCCATTCATAATCTCTTCAAAAAATAATATAAAATACTTGGGCATCAATCTTACAAAGCATATTAAGGACCTCTACAATGAAAATTATCAAACATTAAAAAAAGTAATTGCAGGCAATCTGAGTAAATGGAAAAACATTCCATGTTCTTGGTTAGGCAGAATCAATACAATTAAAAAGGCCATTCTACCCAAAGCCCTATACAGATTTAATGCAATCCCCATCAAGATACCAATGTCATTCTTCACAGATATAGAAAAAGCAATTCTCAAATTCTTATGGAATAACAGAAGACCTAGATTAGCCAAAACATTACTCAGCAAGAAAGAGGAAACAGGTAATATCTCAATTCCTGACCTGAAATTATACTATACTAATTAACAAAAACAGCATAGTACTAGTATCAAAACAGAATTAAAAACCAATGGAATAGAATAGATTCTGAGACAAACCCCCATATCTTTAATTACCTGATATTTGATTAAGGAGTCAAAGCATAGAGCTGAAGGATTGCCTCTTCAACAAATGGTATTGGACAAATTGGACAGCCATATGTAGACAACTGAAATCGGATCCTTACCTCTCTCCCTGCACAAAAATCAAAACAAAGTTTTTCAAAGATATGGATATTAAGCCAGCAACTTTACAATTGCTTGAAAAAGAAGTAGGATCAACATTACATGACATAGGGGTCGACTCCACCTTCCTTAACAAGACTCCCATGGCACAAGCAGTAAAGTCAAGAATAAATGAATGAGATGCAATAAAACTAAAATGCTTTTGCACAGCTAAGGATTTAGTCAATAGTGTCAAGAGAGAGCCTACAGAGTGGGAGAAAATCTTTGTCTGCTACACCTCAGACAGAGGGCTAATATCCAGAATATACAAAGAACTAAAAAAATAAACACCAAAACCACAAATAATCCAATCAATAAATGGGCTATGAAACTAAAAAGAAATTTCTCAATGGAGGAAATCCAAAAAGCCCATAAACATATGAGAAAACGCTCTACATCACTAGCAATAAGAGAAATGCAAACAAAACTTTACTGAGATTCCACCTCACTCCTGTCAGAGTGGCAAAAATGAAGAACATGAGCAATGACAAATGCTGGAGGGGCTGTGGGAAAAGAGGAACACTGTCACATTGTTGGTGGGACTGCAACTGGTACAGCCACTCTGGAAAGCAGTGTGGACACCCCTCAAAAAATTAGGACTGGAACCACCTATGACTCAGCTATCCCACTCCTGGGGATTTTCCCAAAAGAGTTAGAATCAGCATATTACAGTGATGTGGCTTCCTCAATGTTTATAGCAGCTCAATTTACTATAGCTACATTATGGAACCAACCCAGATGCCCCTCACTTGACGAGTGAATTCAAAAACTTTGGTACATATACACAATAGAATACTACTCACCCATTAGAGAAAATGATATTATGGCTTTTGAAGCCAAATGGATGGAGATGGAAAAAATTATGCTAAGTGAAATATCCCAATCTCATTGACTCAAGGGCCAAATGTTTTCTCTCATTTGTGGAAGCTACAATACAATCAGAAACAGTATGATAGATGGCTAACCTAATAATAAACTCAACATCTATAAATGTTTACACAAGCAGGGGGCACCTCAGCTATGATGCTGGGGACCTAGGGAAGGAGGCCAGGGGTGAGGAAGGTATAGGAAGGATATCAAGGAGGCTGGAGGGAGGGAGTATGGGGGAATCAACTCAGTGGGGAAGCTCTGACTTCCATGAGAAGTCTAATAAAACAGGAGTTAAGTAGGGGGGAACATGGAACCATGGGGAATCCAAAGGGGGAACCCATGGGATGACATCAGCCTTGGTTGCTGTGTCATACATTTGCTCTTGATTGTTTAACAATGATTCCCTCCTAATTGTAAGACCATCTTTAACGAATAAAAAAAAATAAAATAAAATTATACTACAGAGCTTTAGTAACAAAAACAGCATGGTATTGGTATCAAAATAGATATGAAGATCAATGTAATAGAATAGAGGACACAGAGACAAATCCACAAATCTATAAATTACATGATATTCAACAAAGATGCAAAAATATATCTTGTAGAAAAGGCAGCCTTTTCAATAATTAGTGCTAGGAAAACTGGACAACCATATCCAGAAAAGTGAAATTAGACCTTATCTCTCACACTTCAAAAAACTCAAATTAAATGGATTTTAAAAATTAGGAATTATACCAGAAACCTAACAACTGTTAGAAGAAAACAGGATCAATACTTCATCACATAGGAGCTGTAATCAACTTCCTTAACAAGACCCCCAATAGCACAAGAAATAAAAACAAAAAATGGAATGTCATTAAACTAAAAATCTTCTGCACAGATAACGAATCAATTAAGAAGATCAACAGAGAGCCTACAAAGTAGGAGAAAACATAGTCAGTGATTCCTCTAACAGGGGTCTGATATCCAGAGTATACGGAGAACTCAAAAAATTTAATACAAAAACACAAACAACCCAATCAATAAACAGCCAAATGAACTAAACAGAAACTTCTCAACAGAAGAAATACAAAAGACCAATAAATATATGAAAAAAGTTCAACATCTCTAGCAATCAGAGAAATGCAAATCAAAGCTACATTAAGATTGTCAGAAATGCAAAGATTAAGAATACAAACAACAGATGCTAGAGAGGTTGTGGGGAGAAAGGAACTGCAGACTAGTACAACCACTCTGGAAAGAAGTATGTAGATTCCTCAAAAAATTAGGAATGGAACCACCATATAACCCAGCTACAGCACTCCTAGGTATTTTTCCCAGAAGATATAAAATCAGTATACTACAGTGATACCACTACATCAATGTTTATAGCAGCACAATTGACAATAGCTAAATTATGCAATCAACCCAGATGCTCATCACTGGATGAATGGATCAAGAAACTGTGATATATATACATATATATGTTCTACTATTAAAAGAATGAAATTGGGGTTGGAGCAGTGTCTAGGCAGTTATGGTACTTGCCTGGCATGTGCAAGTACACGGGTTCAAACTCTAGCACCAGGTACACAGTAAAGTGTCAAACCAATGAAAGCCACATGAAAACTTAATAAAAAATTATTTCTGTCTCTCTCCTCTCTCTCACTATCCCTCAGTCTTAAAAAAAAAATGAAATCGTGGCCTTTGCTGGTGAGTGGATGGAAATGGAGAAAATCATGCTAAGTTAAATTAGCCAAACTCAGATAATCAAAGGTCAAATGTTTTCTCTCTTATGTGGAAGCTAAAGTAAGAAAAAGGAAAAGGTAAGCTTTTATAATAAATTCACCAATGTTGGTTAAAACAAACTAGAGGAAGTTTGGTTGAAGAGGGGACATGAGAGGGGGCATGGAGTAGACAGAGGGGGAGGATGGTGATGGAAAAGGGGTGATATGGTAGTCTTAGCACCTCGAAGATGCTGAATACTTCATATGCAGACATTTGAAGAGTGAAAAGTGGAAAGAATCTTATATATATTTCAATAATCAGGGAGATCAGTAGAGGTAAGAAACCAGGGAGAGAGGAAAAGCAAGAAGAGTTATGGGATATACATATAGATTGTGTGTATGTATGAATGTGTAACAACAAATCCCTTCATTACATAAATCTGTAATGTGCCAAAAATTCATTTAACATACATGACTATAATGCTTTTTAAATGGCAAAGGGGGTTAGAATCAATATTGCAGAGTGTGGGGAAGCTAGACTAACTACATGTTTCACCTGCAGTATAAAATTGGTCTTTGTCCCTGGTTCCTGGAATAGAACTCCTAAAACCCCTGGAATTTTCTGATGGGACTATCTGCTGTCACTCATAAAAGCCCTCTTCATCTACTCCTGAGTTTACACTAATGAGGTACCTCATGGTAGAGCTTCAAGAGGATAGTAGAAAAACCAAGTGATTAAGGGTGAGAACTTTCAGCCTCCTGCCATGCCAGGGAGAAGAGCAAGGACTGGAAATTGAGTTATAAAAACTCTTGAATGATGTGGCTGCATCTCTATAAATGCTAATTTTATATCTTTTAGAAATATACCAAGGAGTGAGTTAGCTAGGTCATGTGGTGGTTCCGTTCCTAGTTTTTTAAAACTTTTTTAGTTGTATATGAACAGAGTGGCTTTATTTTATTTACTTAATTTTATGTGGTGCTAAAAATCTAACACAGTGCCTCACAGTGCTAGGAAAGCGCTCCACTGAGGTACAATCCCAGCCCCCCATTCCTAGTTTTTTTTTCCAAACCTAGTTTTTTTTCCATTCCTAGTGTTTTAAAGAATCTCCAAATTGCTTTCCAGAATGGTTATACTAATTTGCAGTTCCACCAACATATATGAGTATACCCTTTTTCCTACGTCCTTGCTGACATTGTTTATGACTTGTATTCTTGGTAATTGCCATTCTGATTAGAGTGACATCTCAATATAGTTTTGATTTGCATTTCCCTGATGGGTAGAGATGTTGTGGGGAGGGTTTTTTTGCATATTTATTGGACATTTGTATTTCTTCTTTTGAGAAGTGTCTCTAGTTCTTCTGCCCATTTAATCATTAGATTTTGGTGGTGATGTTTTTTCAATTCTTTATTTGTTCTGGATATTAATACCCCATCTAGGCTTTCTCCTCAAGCTCTTGTTTCCTTTGCTGTACAGAAGCTATTTAATTTCATGATTTTTCACTTATTAATTCTTGACTTTATTTCTTGTGCTTTAGGAGTCTTGTTAAAATCAGCACACTACAGTGATACAGCCACTTCAATGTTTATAGCAGCACAATTCATAATAGCCACACTAAGGAACCAGTCTAGGTACCCATTAACAGATGAATGGATATGATATATATATAAATATATATAATATATATATATTATATATATATATATAATGGAGTTTTACTCATTCATAAAGAAGAATGAAATTATGTCATGTGCTGGTATGAATAGAACTGAAGAATGTCATGCTAAGTGTAAAAAGCCTGACCCAGAAAGTCAAGGGCTGAATTTTTCTCTCACATGCAGGAGCTACCAAAATAAGAGGGGGAGAAAACGGTGGTGGAGAATTCCATGAAAATAGAAAAGATATCAGTGGAGCAGAGGAAGAGGGATTGACGGGGGTGGGGAGGAGAAGGGATGGGAAAAGGGAGTGATGGTGTAATGAACCTTAACAACTTTTCCTACATATATATATATATATATATATATATATATATATATATATATATATATATATGAATATTCCACAGTAAATTTCACCTTCATGTATATTCTTTTTTCATTTTTATTATATAAATGCATATAAATTAGCAATATTGTATGCATTTCATTCTAAACCATACTTTCCCCCACATCACCCACACTCCAGTCTCTTTATTCTTCATTATGTCCCTATAAGAGATATAAATGTGTGTGTGTGTGTGTACACATGTATATGTGATTGTAAATTTTCCAGAATTAAATGATTGCATAAGTATTATTTGACTTCTCAGGGGGGTAAAGAGCATGCTATATTGTTGATTATCTCCCTAGATCCCTCCCTGTCCTCCCTCCCTCCCACCCTTATCTTCCCCCCCACCTCCCCCACCTACATGTCTGTGGTTCCCCAGATTATGTTTTGCTATGCTTTTGGTGGGTCTAATACATGAGTCTGACTACCTTTCACCCAAGCCTGGGTTTAGCTCTAGCCTCCACAAATCATGTATTTTTTTATTGAGAAATGTATTTATTGAACAATCACACAAGTTTTTAACAAAATAATATAAAATGTATATAGATTCTGAAGATTAGATTTACCCCCAAGAGTGCCCCCCCCAATTACCCGCCCTTATCCCTCCCTTCCCCTTCCCACAACATCTCTAAAAATGTATTAGGTTGTGTAACATTATACCTTATCTGGATTTAATACATGATAATTGACCACCTTTCTCAATGGCCAGGGTCTAGTTCCAGCTGCCACAGATGAGAGAAGACATTCAACCCTTGGTTCTCTGGGTTATGCTGATTTCACTCAGCACAATTTCTTCCATAGCCATCCATTTACCTTCAAAGGCTGCAATATTATTGTTTCTAATTGCTGTGTCACTGGATGAATGGATCATGTATTTTTTAAAATCATTCAAAATAGTCTTACATATTGGAGGGAATCATTCTTACATATTCATGCATAGATGGATATTGACAAAGTAAGTTAAGGCCTATCTTAGTCTAGGATCTTCCCCCTTCGATCACTCCCTGCTCCCATGTCTCATGTACTTTACCCCCATGTTATAGATAGAAATAAGTATATACATGTGTATTAATGTTTTAATTTATGATCCTCTCTGCCAGCCTGTGTATAGTTGGGCTTCTTATGGGAATCGAAGGTTCGCAGCTGCATTGATAACCCCCTAATCCCTCTCTCCCTCCCTGCCCCTTCCCTTTCTCTCATGTGTGTTCATAGTGCACAATTTTTTTAAAAAACTAAAAATAAGTAAAAGAAATTTCAATAGAGTAGAGGAACAGGAATGGGGGAGAGAGGAAGGGAGGAAAGCAAGAGGAACGGGGAACTAAATTGGAGTAAATTATATTCTATGCTTATATAATTATGTCAGAATGAACCCCAATATTATGTGTAACTCTAATGAACTACTAAACATATACATATATATATATATGGATATATATATATACACACACATATATATATATACATGTACACACAACAACTCTAACAAAAAAAGAAATTCTTGAATGAGATTTGAAGAACTTCCAAGTTGGCAAATAGATTCAATGTACTGGAAGGTGGCATGCCCAGAGAGGTCACAGGAACTCTGCACCATGTCCTTCTGCCATGACGTTCTGCCTCACCTCAGGTCCAGAGCACTGGAATTGGCCAACCACAAGCTTAACCTTTGGAACTATGAGTCTAAATAAACATTTCTTCCTCTAAATTGTTCTTATCAGATCTTTTGGTCAGAGCAATGAAAAGCTAACTAAAAATGCACTAGTTTGAGGTTGCCCAAGTTGCATATCTGCCTCAGCTATGTGATGAACCAGATCTGAACAGGTGAACCCACAGCATGTATCTGTGACCACTGTTCCTCCTCCTGAATGCCAGCTCCATCTTCCGCATGATCTTCAACCCATGTAGGATGGTACTTAATGATTTGAAGCTTGAAGCATCAAGGGCACAGAGACCTCACAATGTTAGGAAGGACATGAAATTATTCTGTCTGTCTGTAACTATGAGATCAAATTGTGTTTCCACTGGTTCCAGAACACATAAGGGATTCTCACTTGATACCTTCATTGCACTGACCTTGGCTGTGAGTAGGACTAACAATGCCATGACCAGTTATATGAGAACAGAAAGGATTGTGAACAAGCCTCCCAGTAGACTTTCTTCAACTCACAAGTAACATTTAACACCTTCACCTTTGATCTCCTGTAGAAAAGAGAAGATGGACTGAGATGATGAATCCTGAGAGACAGCACAGTGCCAGTAGCAGTCGGCACTGGGGAGAAACAAGCCTTCAGGGCCTTAATTCTCTCTACCAGCCACTAGCCTGCACCATCTCATCTACCATGCCTGTAAAGTAGAGTTCCATGGCAATTTTTCTTTCCAACCCTCCTTGTCACTAACTCATAGGCCTCCTGTCACTAATCACAGGAGTTTTATAACTCATGGCCACCTTAAGAAGACCCAACTAATGCTCAACACTTTTATACATAAGGACTTCCCAGCACCAATGGAAGCCCTCCCAGAGAACCATATTTGTTTACATAGTTTGATGCACCACTCCAGGTTGCCCAATTTGCTGGTTTGCCCCCCAGCTAGGTGATGAACCAGATCTGGATGGCTGAAACCGCACCATTTAGCTATAAACATCTGCTCCCTTGGGTGTACTTCAGCTCCATCTTCCTCACATAGCTTCCCACCAAATTTCTGAGCCCTTACCTGCATCCTTTCTCCACCACTGCCTGAGACAACTGGTGCTGGCAAAAGTTTCAAGTTGTCTTTATGTAGTACCTAGCCCTTTGGTGGTCCCCACACTCTCCCTCCCAAAAACAAACAAACAAAAAAAACATGGACTGAAACTTCTGAAACTGTTCTGAAGCTGTGAACCAAAATAAACTGCTCCTCCTCATAAGTTGTTTGTTTCAGTATTTTGCCAGAGGACAGAAAGATGTTACCCTACCCTGACCTTGTACTATCTAGGTGACCTACTTATATTTCTGTTGCACCCTAATCTTTCTTATCTCTGAAGATAGGATGTCTGAAGGTCAGATATTCCCCTCAGTTGAGCTGGCTGAACCTGGTTAAATCTAAGATGACTGCAAAAAGTAACCACCAGACAACGTCTAATTTCATTTTAATCTTATATGCGCGCTCAGTCACACAGACAGCAGCACCAGGACAGTTGGGAATTGCTATGACAATGACTAGGAGGAACCATGAAAGAAGCAAAAATAGGTAGAATCTGAATTTTCAGGAAATCTGCACATGTGTTATGATGATAACAGACGCTTGGGATCTTTCAGGAACTTGAAGGCCACTTTAGTTGAAAACACTGACTCTTTGCTTGAACCTGCAGATGTCTGTTGGAAGACTACAACAGGATGAAAAGATTTTTCATCTCTGTCTTCATATTATATCAGTTCCCTTACTGCTTTAACTTTTGGGTCAGATTCTACTTGCTCTGCATGTAGATATGCAGATTGCCTGTTGGAGCTAGTATGTATTTTCTTCTATTCTACCCTTCTTGATCTTTTTCAGCAGCTACAGCAACCCAAAAACCTAAAGTCCTTCAGCCCTATTGTAATGCCCAGATCAAGTCACAAGGCAAGGATGTTTGCACAGGATGTTGATGCCAGCTATAAGAGTAACTCAACAGTTCCTGGGGTACATGGACTATGACCAAACAGCAAGTCAAGTCTCATGCAAGCAAAAACTTCTTTTGAAACTGTGCCCCTGACCAATACTTTTTTACCAATAGAAAATTAACAGATTTTAATCCACTCCAGAAAATAAAACTTTATATCTCCCTTTATTCAAGTAACAGCTTAGTCTCCTCTTGATAAGTGCTGTCTGTCTTCCACTGAAGCCCCAGCTAAAGCCTTGCCTGTGTGTATGTTTGCTCTCTCTTGGCTAAGTTTCATTTCTTCCATCACCAAATCAGAAGTTCCCATCTCCAGTAACTCCCTGTGAATTCCTTTGCAATTTCTTGTAAATACATAATTATTTATAAATTAAAAGTTTTTAAAAATTCAGTTGCAGGGGCTGGAGTGACAGCTCAGTGGTTACAGCACTTGCCTGGCATGCGCAAGTACGTGGGTTCGAACCCCAGCATCACATATACAACAAAGTGTCAGAACAACAAAAGTCACATGAAAAACTAAAAAAAATTGATTCTCTCTCTTTCTCTCTCTCACTGTCCCTCTCTCAAAAAAATCAGTTCCAGATTTTTTATTGGTTCTTTTTAGTTATACATGAAAGTAGGATTTATTTTGACATAATTATACAAGCATAGAATATGATTTGTTCTAATTCAGTCCCCAGTACTTTCCCTTTCCTTCCCTTCCTTCCACCCCCATTCCCTTCCCTCTACCCTACTAATCTTTCTGCTATTTACTTATAATTATTTTTATTAGTATCTTGTGGATATACGTGATGATGATTCACTGTGGCCTGTTCATATATGTACCTAGAAATGTTAGGTCAGATTCATTCCACTGTCTTTCCTAATCCCATCCCTTTCCCTTTCCTTCATTCCCTCTTGGCTTCTTCACTGATCTTTTTCTACACATTTTTATACTACTTCCCCTTATTTTGGATTAACTTCTGCATATCAGAGAAAACATATGAATCTTCACGTTTTGGGACTGGCTAATATCATTTAGGAGATGTTTTGACATTTTTTTAACAAAACCAAAATATCATGTTCATGCCTAATAATTTATAAAATACCTTTTGCCTAAACTATCTAATATCCCTTCTGTACTCAGATTTCCATAACTGTCCTCAAAATTATTTTCCTTTGTTAAAGTTATTGCATTTTATTTTGTTTTGTTTTAAATAAGATCTAAAAGCTGTTTATACATTCTAGTTATCTACTTACTTGTTAGATCTCTTTAGTGACTTTTTTTATAAAGAGAGAGGGACAGTGAGAGAGACAGAGAAAGAGAGAAACAACTTTAGTTTTTTTCACATGGCCTTAGTTGCTCCAACACTCAGTTGTGTACATGGTGCTGGGGTTTGAACCCGGGTCCTCATGCTTGCCAGGCAAGCGCCAAAACCACTTAGCCACCACTCCAGCCCCTCTTTAGTGTCTTTTAACCTTCAAATATTTGCCTCTTTTCTTTCATGATATTCACTTATCAGAGTCCAATTCAGCTTTCTTTTTTCAGCATCCCACAGTCTAAGTTGAGGTGATCATTTTCCTATGGCCCCTGCAATTCTAAAAACTGAGACTGAAAGCTCACCAGAGTTATAAATTGTGGAATGTCTCTTATTATACCTCCTAGGAGGCACAACTTGCCCACCAATAGAGAATCCAGGACTGCCTCATCATGGGAAACATCCAACTCTCTCCAGTGTAATTGTGCGTTTTCCCTTTATGATCAGGGTTTGCAAGGTGACACTTGATCACTGATAGCCACTCAAAGGTTTCAGCATCCATTTATGATCTCAGCCTTAAAAACTGCTATTTATACCAGGTGCTATGGGCACACTCCTGTAATCCCAGCAACTTGGGTGACTGAGACAGGAGGATTATGAGTTCAAAGCCAGCCTCAGCAACTTAGCAAGGCCCTAAGCAGCTTAGTGAGACTCTGTCTCAAAATAAAATACAAAATGGTCTAAGGATGTGGCTCAGTGGTTAAGCACCCCTGGGTTCAATCCCTGGTACCCCCCCCGCAAAAAAACACTACCATTTAGGGTTGAAAAATAGTGAATTTCGAATTGTAATACTTTCTCCATGTGTAAGCTGTCATTCTTCTGCAAAATAAACTTTTCCTTGGCCCCATCTCTCACAAAATATCACTATAGGTGTGTGTGTATGCACATTCCCAAGTGCTAATTCAGTATATTATTATGTGTACAAGTTATTATTCTTTTTTTAAGAGAGAGGGGGGGAGAGAGAAAGAGAGAGAATCAATTTTATTCAGTTTTTCAGGTGGATTTCATTGCTCTGAGACTTCATTGTGTACATGATGCTGGGGTTTGAATTCGTACTTGCACAAGTCAAGCAAGCACCACAACTGCTGAGCCACCGCTCCAGCCCCAAGTCATTATTCTTTTGTGAATTAATAGGAATGAAGTCTTTGCCCATGTTTTTTTAAAAAAACAATAAAAAATGAAAGTTGCTGTTTCTAATACAACAAAAAGCTCTCTGGTTAGGGGCCAATTTAAATAGACTTGTCCTGCCTGAACAAAAATCAGAAAACTTGTAATCACTGCAATTAATTTAAACACCCATAACCTTATAATACTAACAAACTAAAATTGAATGATACTGACATGTTGACTCATTATTTTGATCGTAAATAAACCGGAAAAATTCAAATGTTACCTGTTTTTACTATTCAAATAGTCCCTCAAAGTGATTAAACCATATGTGAGAAGTTTTTTTGTATATTGGTTTTCTAGCTAACAAGTACAAAAGGAATGCTAGGATAAAAGCATTCACATTTTGCATTCCATAATGAACAAATGGATTGGACCATGAGTATATGCCACAGAATGCAACTTAGAATAAAGTAGGAGGGCACTCTGGACCTAATAGCCTCTGTGTCCTGATTCCACCCTCTCTACCTTCATGGGCCTCTGCCATTTTACCAGATCATGTCACAACTGTACTGGCCTTCTGTTTGCATGGAGAGCCCTTGCATTTCATTCTAAGTCTGACTGATACAACCCACCTCCCAACGCCCCTGGGTTTTTCTCAGAACCCCTCCACCAATAGTCTCAGGGTCTTCCTCGTGTCAGAATATATGAATCCGTAGTCTTCAGTTCACATCCAACTTCAGTTGGTTCTGTGTTTCTTTGTCAAACTTGGAAGTTCAGAAGAGCTTTTCTGTATAGAGAGCATAATTCTTAGTCATGTTCTGCTTTATTGTCAGGCATCCTGTTAGTTTCTGAGGGAGTATTGGACTATGGATCCTGACAATTTGGAAATCCCACATTTCCACTACCTTCACTTCCATTTCAAGTTCAGAAGGTTTCCCCCAAACATTCCCTTCCCTACTTTATGTTTTCCCTTCTAGGCCTCTCTTTTTTGCTGGATATAATCCCACAAATTATATCTGCAAAAGAATATCTGGTTTGGTTCTCCCATCTTAGGGAATCACAATGATCCCAGCCACCTAATGGGATCTTAGAATGGCAGGATTTTTGAAATCCAAGGATGCACTCAGTCATGCATTCATTCACTCATTAATTTATTTTCTCAACTCTCTGGTCACTTAATGTTTATCAGACAAATCCTGCCTGCTGGGAATTTGCAAGCTAGTGGAGAAGGGAGCCTTGCTAAATAAAACCAGAGATGTGTGGTTGGTGCTAAATATAGTTAGGAAAGCAAGTTGTTTACACATTAGAGGAAGTTAATAACTGCAAAAAGAGGTCTGGAAAGGCTAGCCCAAAGAGGGAGAGTTGAGATCATTGTGGAACCCTTACTCAGGGCAGCCAGCTTGGAGGACACTGCTCAAGGACAGGAAGTCCTCCTAACAAGTAAACAGCTTGAGCACTTGAGCAAAGGTTTTGGAGGCAACTAAGTGAATCGAATCAGGTGCCTGATCAGCTGCAGTTGGCTTAACTTGGTAGAAATTAACGGTGAGAAAGTGTACAAGAAATGGGATAGATATCATTCTTTCTAATAGCAGAAACTTAAGGTCTGAATGTTTTCTCTCATATGTGGAAGCTTGAGTACACTAAGATAAGATGAAAGTTAGGTAAGTTTAATTAATAAGTCCATCAAAGTTGAAATATCACATAAGCTGAGGGAACCATTGCTATGAAGGTGGAGGGAGAAGGGAGGGAGTGAGGGAGGGGAGAGAGGAAAAGCAGGGGTTATCAACACAGCTGGGTACACTTGATCCCATGAGAAGCCAAACTATACAGAGAGAAACTCAGAAATGTCAATAATTAATATACATGTATATGCTCATTTCTATCTATAACATGGGGGTATTACAGAGGAGACATGAGATTGAGGAATGGGTGAAGGGAAGGAGATCCTGGACAAGGATTGAGCTTAATTTACTTTGTCAATATCTATCCATGCATGAATATGTAACAATGATTCCCTCCAATATGTAAGACTGTTGAAACAATAAAAAAGAAATAGGATAAAAGTTCGAGTCAGCCTTCAAAGGCTATGTCATAATAAGGTGTATGACTTTGTATCTTCAACCTGTGCTGTCTTTTCACAAGTTTTATGTGGCTATTGACCACATGGAACATGAGATGAGACACAAGGATAAAATACATATGGGATTTCAAAGAATCAATACCAAAAAAATAGTTTAAATGATCTCATGACTACTTTTCATATCGATTGCATGTTGAAATGATACTAAATAAAATATATAATTAGAAATCATTTCACCTGCTTCTTTTTTACTTCTTTTCTTTTCTTTTTTTAAGAGACAGGGTCTCAGGGATGGAGCAGTGGCTCAGCAGGTACAGCACTTGCCCAGCATGTGCAAGTACACAGGTTCAAACCCCAGCACACATGTGCACAACTAAATGTGAGAGCAACAAAATCTATGTGAAAAAAAAACTCAATAAAAATGGATTCTCTCAGTCTCTCTCCCTCTCTCAGTCCTTCTCTCTTTAAAGAAAGAGAGACAGAGAGAGAGACTTGGGGTCTCACTATGTTGTCCAGGTCAGCCTTGAGATCGTGGACTCAAACAATCTGCCTGCTTCAGCCTCTGAAGTGCCTGGAACTACAGGAACATACTATCAGCCCTGGCAACTTTTCTTTTTGTGTAGCCACTAGAAAATTGAAAATTACAGAGGTGGCTTGCTTATGTGCTTTAGAGCACATAGGCAGTCAAGAGTTAGAGGGAAATTTAGGCAAGCCTGGATCTAGGTGTAATGAAAATAAAGGTTATAGGCTGCAGCAGATCCGCAAACAGGAAGCCAGATGATGGTCAAGATGAGAAATGATTCAAATCAAAGGAAAGGATTGGACAAGAGGGAATGACAGGCCTGGTAACTGATGAGGAAATGACACTACTACTTTGTTGAGTACTCATGGCAATTAAGCCCATTCTAAGCACTTTGTGTGAATTAATCAGTGCTATCATTTTCCCCTTTACATATAACATTGGAAATTGTGGCCTAGATTTCAAGTGACCCCTCCAAGGCCAAACAGAGCCAAGACATACACTTGTCTGGTCTGAGGCTCAAGTCCAGGATTTCATCCTCCATTGAGCCAGTGGGGCAGGAATCACAAGATGATGGAGAAGCCCAACCTGACTCCCTGCTTTCTAGGTTTCCTGTCAAGGCATAAACCTCAGAATCATGAAGGATGAAAGCAAAAAATGGTAGGTGACAAGCAAAAGACTGAATTATTTGGACACTACCTAGCTGGCCTGTATAAATGTGGACTTGGAGATCCCTGCCATGTAGGCAAAATCCAGATACAAGAAGAATTTGGTACATTTGAAGAAGTGGAAGCCAAAGGCTCCTAAAACCATAACATGAGCTGGGACCATTATTTTACAAAAACTAAACTCACAGGCCTCAGGGGAAAGGGCAATACTGACATGTGTCCACCTTTCTGGGAGATCCCTTTTCAGCAATGGACATTCTCAGCCAAGCTCAGGTCACAAGGGAAATGGTTCTCCTGGTACCTCCCTGAAATGAGGAATGTCCATACACTGTGTAGACACCCTATGTATAGGGTCCCTCTCTATGGGGCACATTCTGATCTACAAGAACCCTCCCATTCTGCCTTCAACCAACACACCTAGTGTGGCCTTCATTAGACCATGACCCTTGTGCCTCCAGTTCTCTCCATGGGTCCAGGGGCTCAGGATCCCCAGGACCATCATACAGAAAGAGTTAAAAAGGACTTTAATGGCCCCACCTAGTATGGCTTGATGGAAATATGGAGGCAGGAGTTTGAGTAAGGCTCAGCCAACCATGGCTTCCGTGCCACTTCCAGCCCAGCCCTATTTCTGTAAATTAAATTTAATAGAAACATAACCACACCCATTTGTTCACCTATAGTCTGTGAATGCTTTCTTAGTGTAAGGGAAGAACTGAATAGTTTCAACAGAGATAATATGACCCACAATGCGAAAAGCAATTACTATCTGGCTCTCTACAGAAAATGTTTGCTGGACTCTGCCATTCCCCTGTGCAGAAGAGTAAATGCATTTCCCTCACCTAGATCAGTAGCCAATTTTTTTCATCCTGGAAACATTTAGCAATGGCTGAAGATATTCTGTGTTGTTACAAATGTAGGGGGAGACATCTGATGTATATTGGCATCTGGTGGTTTAATATTTTATAATACATAGGACAACCTCGTAACAAAAATCTGTCCAGCCAAAAATGGTAACAGTACCAAAGTGCAGAGCCTGCTCTAGATCTATCACTTGGCACCTGTTGTCCTCCCCAGAGACCCAATAAAAGTGCTTTCTTAATTTTGTTCACCTTATAACTCCTGGGCATAATCAGATGACAATTGAGGGTCCTGTCCTTAGCAAAAGATGTACTGCTCCCAGGCACTTGTGTCAGTTGCTTGTCCCCCATGACCTTTAAGAGTAGAGGATCAGGTGAACACTGCCCAAAGTGCCTTGGCCAAGTAGGCCATGATTGGTTCATTTCCTGGAACCTGTACCCTATGTCAGTTAGATTCATCCCATGAGATCACACAATCAGACCAAACTCAGTAAAGATAACTTCTGAAAACATAGTTTTTAATTTTGTAATCCAGTCTCCAAAGGGGTTTACGGCAATACTGCTAGGCAAGGAGCTGAGTGTCTCTCTCTCTCTCTCTCTCCAACTCCATGTTTCCACTCTCCTCCTCCCCACACCAGTGAGTGAAGCCCTGTCTTCAGTTCAGGGTATGCATGTCCTGGGGTACCTGGGATCCTGAAGCAGAAAAATCCTTTTCTTCCCTGATCTCCTTCTCCATATTTTCCCTATCCATCATTTGGGAACCTGCAGCACAGTAATACATTGCCTCATCCTCAGACTGCAGCTTGGTGATGCTCAAATACCCACGGTTCCTGGCCACGTCTTTAGATCCGGAGAAGCGAGGGGGGACATTGGGACCCCGATGCTTGTTTGAGTGTGAGAAGTATCTTAGCAAGAACCTTGGAGGATTGCCTGGCCTCTGTTGGTACCAGTAGATGCTATGAACACCGATGTTATGGCTGCTGCTCAGGGTGCAGGTGAGGCGGACTGTGCTTCCAAGGGTTGAGGACTTGGATGGTGGCTGATCCAGCACAGGCTGAGGGACCCAACCTGACAACACAAAAGTATGTGGGTTATCCCACTGAAGCAGGGAAAAGCAAGAGAAGGTGCAGGAGGCTTTGAGTTCTGGTAGTTCTCTCACCTGTGCAATAGGCTGATAGCATGAGCAGAACAGGAATCCAGGACATGGTACAGACCTGCAGAACTCTGCTTCCCGTGGCAATTGTTTCTGGGGCCTTTGTAGGATGGGCCAGCATCTTCCTCCCTGCTCCAGGGGGAGGGGTCATTGTACCCACAGTTCCTACTCACTACCATCCCAGACTTCCTTAGGTTTGCATTGTCAGTTAAAACAATGGTCCCATGGCAGGCTTTGAGGCTCTGGACTTGCCATGTAGAAGGGTTTGGGGAGGAAGCACCTGCAGGAAACTCACAGGTCAGTGCCCAGGAGACCAGCTGGTAGACTCAGGTCCCAAAGGGAGATTAACATCAATTTCCCCTAAAGGAAGTTGAGCCACACAGAAATAAATCTCTCATCCAAGTTTAAATGCCTGGTGAGCCAGAGAGGACATATCCCAGGGTGATGAAAACACCTGTTTTTACACAGCACAAAATGTTGGGGGTCCTAGAAATATTGGGATGCTCTGTGCCCTTCCAAACCCTAGCAGCACCTTCATCCTGGCTCCTTTCCCTCCTAGACCAAAGTGGAATGATGGGGCTTCAAGAGACAAGTACCAGAGTACCCTACATCATTCCCCTCCTTGCTCTCAACTCACTAAGGAGACACACTTTGACCCTATTATGAACTAAACTATGCCCTCTAAATTCACATTTTGAAGCCATAACCCCCAGTATGACTGTATTTAGAGACAGGACCTTCTAAGGAGATAATTAAGGTTAAGTGAGATCATAAGGATGGGGCCCTGACCCAGTACAACTGGTGATCTTATAAAAATGAAAAATCTAAGCTCAGAGAAATGGAAGATGATAAATGATGTAGAGAGGGGAGGTCATCTTCAAATCAAAAGAAAAATCTGGGACATATCTTCTTTCAGAGCCATCAGAAGGAATCAATCCTGCCAATAACTTGATTTTGGATTTCTGGCTTTTAGAACTGTGAGAATTAATTTTTGTCGAATAAGCCACCTAGTCAATGGAACCTTGTCACTGAGGTCTTAGGAAACTAATATAGGAGTATCTTTGTTTGGGCTCCTATAAAAAATACCATACCTTGGTTAGCTTTTGAAAAACAGAAGTTTGCTTCTAATGTATCTCAAAGCTAGGAGGTGGGAGTCTATTATTAAGGCATTTTGTAGATTTGGTGTCTGGAAAAGGATCCAATTCTTGAGCTTCTTGAGCAGATTGCCTTCTCACTATAAGCTCACATGGTGAAGAGGCAAGGGACCACTCTTGCGCCTCTTCTGTAAGGGCACTAATCCTGTTCATAAGGGTTCTGCCCCAAAAGGGGCCTCCTAATGCCACATTGGAGATAAGGATTTCAATATGTGAATTTTGGGAGACACAGACATTCAAAGCATAGCTAAAAGTAATTCTTTTTTATTGAGAAATTTATTATTGAACACCATACACAATTTTTACAAAATAATATAAAATGTGTATAGATTCTGGATATTACAATTACCCCCAGGAGTGCGCCCCCAATTACCCACCCTTATCCCTCCCTACCCCTTCCCATAATATCTCTAAAAAAGGATTATGTTGTATAACATTACACCTTATCTGGATTTAACATATGATAATAGATCATATTTCTCACTGGCCAGGGTCTAGATCCAGCCTCCAAAGATGAGTGGAGGCATTTGACCCTTAGTTCTCTGGGTGAAGCTGATTTTACTCAGCATAATTTCTTCCATAGCCATCCATTTACCTATAAAGCCTGCAATATCATTGTTTCTAATTGCTGTGTAATAGTCCATGGTACATATGTACCACAGTTTTTGGATCCATTCATCCAGTGAGGGACATCTGGGTTGTTTCCATAGCCTAGCAATAGTAAATTGAGCTGCTACGAACACAGATATTGCCGTGTCACTATAATGTGCTGATTCTAAATCCCCTGGAAAGATACCCAGGAGTGGAATAGCAGGATCATATGGTGGGCTCATCCCTAGTTTTTTGAGGATTCTCCATATTGCTTTCCAGAGGGGCTGTACCAGTCTGCAGCTCCACCAACAGTGTGTTAGTGTGCCTATCTCTCCACAGCCGCTCCAGCATCTATTATTGTTTATTTTCTTCATCTTTGCCATTCTGACTGGTGTAAGGTGATAT
>PVKS010032919.1:0-16012 GCA_004027875.1 Aplodontia rufa | reverse complement strand
CAAAATTTAGAATTACCCTCTTGCCAACTGATTATTAATCTCTCCCTTCTACCAGCTCATTTACCCTCAACTCTAAATACTTAAAAAAGGAAAATGAAGGCTTCCTGGGTTCCATGTCCTCCTGCAGCTTGCTGTGTCCTCTCCCTTCATCAGCAAAGCAGCAGCTTCCAGGCATCGTAACCTAGCTTCCAACTCAGTACTCAACTGACATTGTGCCCGAAATTCACCAAAGACTTAACTACCAGCCCCTGAAGGGCCTCTGCTAAGGTCACCTGGGCTCACCATTGTGGATCATCTGCCTTGAGTTCTTTCCTTCTGGACACTCTTCTCCTTCCACGCCTTCCAAGATGACCTTTGTTGGGGGTGGAGGCAGCAGCACTTGACTTTGGTTACAGCTCTTCCTTTCCTGTCTTTTCCTGAGCGCTCACTCACATGGTAGAGTAGTGCTTTGCTCTCCCTCCCCTCGCTCAATGTGCTCTCGCAGCTTATCTCATTCACTACTTCCATCTAAATAAGGAAGACTCTTAAATCTATATATTTAAACCAACTTCTCTTCTGGGCTCTGCACCCCTATTTCCTATTTCCAACTCTCAACCGAATGTCCATACTGGAATAGTCAACAGAAAATTTTAGCATTTGCTAAAACAAAACTATCATTTCCAGCTGCTCATTCTATATACTTTATTACAATTAATGATGACATCATCCTTTCAGCCACCCCAGCTAGGATTATGTTATCTTCAATATCTTTTTCTTGCCAAACACCATCCAAACCCTCAAATCCTATCTCCTCTACCTTGTGCCTTCAAAATTCACTCCCCCCCTAATCTCTTTGTCACCGCTTTAACTCAAGCCTCAATCAGGCCACTGAAGGTTTAGCAGCTGGTCTCCAGTCCATCTCCAATTCTACCAGAGCTATTTTTAAAAAGCTGTTACCCACCAGCTGACAAAATCCTTTAATAATCACCCACTGCCATAAAATCCAAACCACTGAGCAAAGGCGCACAAGGCTCTTCACAAACTACCCGCTATTTACCTTTACCACCACTTTCCCTATCATTTTCCCATAGAGAGATGGAACTTTCCATGGATCCTTAAACACATGGCGCGTCTTCACACTGCCATGCTTCTGCATATGCTACTTGTTTTGCACAGCATGCCCTCATTACATCACACGTCTCTTTTTCTTTCAGAAATTGTCCAAATGTTACTCCTCAGAGGCCTCCCTTAAGCACCTCGTTTGCAAGAATCTCTTTTCCCTCTTATTTCTGTGGTGCTTTCCTCCCACTGTTTTAACCACTGGCTTTGTTATCTCTACTCCTTTCTCCTCTAAAGGGGTCCTTGAAAACAGTGAGACTATGTTATCTTTACCTCAGGTTGCATTATTAGTACTCAGTAAATATTTGTTTCTGGGGGGAAAAAGTAAATTCAATTTATACATTCCTACTGAAGATAAAGAATCTGTATATTTTCTTTATACAGATAGGCCATGTTAAACTCTCTCCCACAAAAGAAGAGTTGATTACACTGTAAAAACAAAGTTACCAGTGCTCACAGCTTTGAAAGATAAAAATGTCTGCACTTACGACTTGTATCCATTTTTTAGTCCAAAATAGATTTATTGAACATAAATAGAGCCTACCCTAGATAAATCTGGCAAGTAGTAGGAGTTCCCCTTGTTTTGGAAAGCTCTCCCACTGCTCTGCTCCTTCTTTGCTTATGAATGGCACAGGCTTCAGGTCTTCAAATCCACATATCAAACACCAAAGCATTTTTCTTTGGTCATAATACTTAGAATACTAAAGGGTTCACTGAGGAAGGCCTTTACATGTTAAACTTCATATTTATTTCAGAACCAAATATTCTTTCTTCACTACTTTTAGAAATTCCAAACATGAAAACAAAAACAACAGGCAGTTTGAATGCGGAGGATCCCTTGATTCAAAGCACATCCCAATATGGACTTGGGTTAGTTAAGGCTGTTTTGTGAAGTGAATCAAAACACAGTCCATAGGCTCTCCACCACATACCCGCCTCAGCCAGGGGTGGGTCCTCCTCTCCTCTGTGCGTGAGAGTTTGCATCAAAAGCTGCCTGTGATGTTCTTCAGTTCTGAGGGGGTCAGGAAAGCTATGACTTGCTGTCACCCACTTATCCAGGACTAGAATGACCACCTTTCTCACTCCACTTCCTCAGCATAAATCAGCTTTACCTTTACCCTACTTTACCTTAACCCAGTCTTCACCCTCCATTTCCTCTGGCCTAAGATTTAGAAATACATATTTTATAATTTTACATATCTAATTACTCTTCAATAATTTCATAGTATACCCTCTTTAGGAGATCTCTATGCCACCTTTAATTATGATATATTTTAACAAATACTTCAGGAACATTTTTTCCCTAACAGTTGTTCTATTATTCTATAGTTCATATAAGCGCTCCTGCTATTTTGATATTAAAAAACAAAGTAAAATCTCATTCACATAAAATACAGGAGAAAGACCTGAAAAAGCATAAAAGAATCTTATTAATCCCTTCTGAATTTTTTAAAACTAGCCTTCTTATAAGATTATATAAAGAACCATTCAATTACAAATTAATAGAGGAGATAAAGAAGTTTAGAAGAGAGCAAAAAGAAGGTGAGGCGAGGAAGGATGAGAAAGAAAAGGTAAAGGGATTTAAAAAGTATATTTTACAACTCTAAGATATTAAATATTTCCCATGCAATCAATAAAAACTGGAAAAGTAAACAAAAAAAAATCAAAGGGAGATCGGTAGAAGAAAGGGGCTGGGGGAGAGAGAAAGTGAGGGAGGAAGGAAGTGCTTGGGAGGGATATTGGCCAAATTATGTTGTTATATGCATGTACGAATACATAACAATAAATCCCATCAATGTGCATAACTACAAGGCACCAATACAAATAGATAAATAGCTTAATTTAAAAAAAGAAAAACTAGCCTTCTTCTAGAAAGGGGAGAAAAAACAAAAACAGAATTCTAACTTTAGTTTTCTTTTCAAAAGCTCAGAATATTTTTTTTTCAAGTAGGAAGAGGAAAATGTTATTTCTTTATTAAACAGAGCAAATGAGGCCCTCAGGGAACAGATGTTTATTTGGCCAATAACCAGGCCTTTCGCTTAGCTTTCTTTTCTTTTACTAGAAATAGGATTGGTTCATTTTTCCTCTCTCACCTGAAATAATCTCTGAAATTGAGGATTTGGGATCTTGGTGGTTGGAAACAAGTCTTCTGTGGTGTCTTCCTCCTCGCCTTTCTTTACCAAGCTCATGGAGTCGATTAAAGCATCAACAGCACTCAATTGTGCCTCTTAATACAAGGATAAACACAGAAGCAGAAAGAAAACAAGGATTATTCCCCTCTAAAACAAATGCTTTCCATTTATAAGTAGAGCAATATTGGCAGGTTATATAGTCCTGGTTCTGCCAAAAATATTCTCTACGTACGTAAGTACTTAACCTGAGTCTTGCTTTTTTAACCTGTGAAAAGAGCTATTTAGAGTAGTAGGCCTCTTAGGTCCTTTTCAGCTCCTCTATTTGATGAACCTTTGACAATGGAGTATCGTATCAAAAGCAAAAGAATCAGCTCCAGAAAAATGTACTACAGCCATAGAAAACTCAACTTCTCCATGGAGATCGGAACAAAACATTTGGCATTCAATGAACTTCTTCAAAAGAGAAAAGTATTCTGAGCTTTTGGAAAGAAAAGTAAAGTTAGAATTCTTGCTTCCACGCCCCCCACCCCCTGCTGAAAGAAGGTTGGCTTCAAAAAAATATGGAAAAGTTTAGTAAAAAGCAGACTCTCTTTTTACACTTTTTCAGGTCTTTCTTTTATATTTCATGTGAATGAGAATTTTTGTTTTGTTTTGCTTTTGTAAATGTCAAAATAGCGCAGGAATGCTTACATGAAGTGTATAATAATATAGTCACTATTAGGGAAAAAGTGTTCCAGTGCCACATTTGTCATAAAGGTAGCACAGAGGTAAGATAAAGAGGCTATACCACAAAATTATTCAAGTGGAACAAAAATGCAGAAAAATATAAAATAGGTATTTCTGAATCTTAGGCCAGAAGAAATGAAAGACTGGATTAAGGTAAACTGGAGTAGCTTATAATAAAGCTGATTTATGCTTAAGAAAAGTGAAAAAGTACAGAAGGAATATTCTAGTCCTGTATGAAGCCGATGACATTAGGACAAAGGCTTTTCTGACACCCTCAAAACTGAAGAACGTCACAGGCAGCTTTAGACGCAAACTCTTCCCCACAGAAGGATGGGGGGGCCCATTCCCAGGTAGGGTCAGTGTATGATGGAGAGAACATGGACTGCTCGTTTTGGCTAATTTTTTAAAATCTGTACTTAATGAAAAGAGAAAGATATTAAAAAAAGAAAACTCCATGGTAATGAAGCATAAGTTTTCTAAGACTTACTGGAGCTTTCATCAGAGTCCAGAACCTTAAGAGGTTCACCACAGTGAACTGATTGCACATATGAACAGTTAGTGATTTTACCTGCGACTACCAGCTAGTATCAGGCCAGATTACTCTGGTGTTGCAAACTCCTAAATCGACTACGTCAACTCCTACGTCAACTAGGGAATTAACACTAAACAGCTTTAAGGATCCATTTTTCCATGGGAGAAAATGAAATACCAATCTGTTAACGCTTAGAAAACAGATCAACAGATCTAAAGATATCTGATTTTTGAGATCCTGAGTAACTTACGTCTGTAAAATAATTTCTAAACAAAGTTCTCTTTTTAAAATATTATTACTCATTTAGAGATATGAACAATCAAGAGGTAGAGACAGACTGTGACACAATGACAACTTCTATACATTCAGGTCCGTGCCTGCCTCCACCATGGTGCAGGAGGATTCAACTCTAGAAGGAAGGCGAAGATCCCAGCCCTAGGGACCCACTTAATTCCTGGCCTTTTCACAGCATACTGCTCCCAAAAGGTCTAACCAAAACAACACAAACGGTGAACACACCTTACAGTCCCTTAATCCCACACTGACGGATAATAAATTTAAACTTGAAGAACTAAACATTTACCATCATTTGTTTACTTTTCAGTATATTCTGTATGTTCTATCTCCTGCTACATTTTATTACAATTCTCTTAAATGGTGAGCTCTCTGAAGACTGGGCCAGTGGCTCTGAGACTCACTCCGTGCAGCACTCTAACACGTGCAGCCAGAGAGCCAATAACAGACTTTCTCACTGAGCTCCAAGCAACTCAGAAGCTGGAAGTAGGTAACGAGTTTTAACCCTTACTGCAAACTACCAAGAAAGGAAGAAGAGAAATCTAACCTCCAGCATTGTTATGTGCATTTCCAAGTCTCACTAGACTGCATACAGGACATGGTTTGATACTGCACACCAAAGCATTTCAGCAGGAACAAACCTGCTTACAAGCAGAGAACAGACAGCCAGCCCAACAAGCTGCTCCCTAGACACATATTCAAAGTCAGAAGGGGGAACTAGACAGTATTTAGAAAGTTTTGGGCAAAGCTATGCCTACCACTGGAAAAACGGCTGGTGAACCACCTTCATCATTACTGTGAGTGGGTATATGAAGAGTACCAACCAATTCCACCCTGTGAAATCTTGGCCCTGACCAATGACTGCAATCAGGTGATTTCCCAAGAACAATCTGCATGTAGGGACATTAGTGAATTAAATGGAAATAAACTTACCTGTGGGAGTGCATTTTTTATTATTTTTCAGGGATGAAAACATATATTGCCGCAAGTCTTCCATGAAAGGCAGTTGCACGTATACTAAGCACTAATGAGAAAGGGGAGAAAAAAGCAGAAACAACCAAATTAATTGAAAAATATAAAAACGGTCCTAAAATGCTGTGAAAGTGGCATAACAAATATTTCAGAAATTACCTCAAATTTGGGACATGAAAAACTAAACTGTTTTGACTTGTGCTATTGACTATTCACAATAGCAAACAGTATGAAAAATATTAAACATAAAAGAAAAGCTTAAAAGCAAGACTACCATGTGAAAACTGTAAAAGTGACCAAGTAGACAAAAATGAGAAAAGGAAGGGTGCCTGGAAGGCTGACTGGCAGTCAAGATATTGCCTTCTCTTTATAGTTCTGCCAGATAGGAAAAGGCAAGGAAACCAGAGTTGTATTTTAAATACAGGTTTTTTTAAAAAGCAAGAGCCCAAATAAACTGAACTTTACAAGGATCACAACAAAAATCACACCCTTAACCTTTATTCATAATTCCTGTTTGTTAACATGGAGGTATTTCTCTTTTTATTTGGTTCTAAGATATTAAGAAAGATAAGAACTGAGAGAATACCATAGTTAACCCTTATTGATTTAATAAAAAGCTCCTTAAATACTTTTATAAGTCATGTTGTTTCCTTACAACTGAAAGCATTGTTCACAGACCAGCAGTATCAATATTACCTGGAAGTTTCTAAGAAATGCAGAATCTGGGGGCTGGAGCGGTGGCTCAGCGGTTACGGTGCTTGCCTGCATGCACAAGTACACGGGTTCAAACCACAGCACCCACGTACACAACTAAGTGTCAGAGCAACAAACATGTGAAAAACTCAATAAAAATTGATTCTTTGTCTCTCTCTGTCCTTTAAAAAAAAAAAAAAAAAAATGCAGATTCTGGGCCCCACTCCAGATCTGGAGAATTAGAATCTGAATTTTTAACAAGATTCCCATGTAACTCTCATACACAGTAGCAGTTAGAAGCATTGTTTAGCATAAAGGAATGTGGGTAGAGAATAAAAAAGACCTGTAGGTTTTACCTCATAGGCATCCTTGATATAAGGAAAAGCCACACCAACTTGAGGATTACCTCTTCTGTCATAAACGTATCGAACTATGGCCACCATGTCTAATTCATCCAAGGCGTGAACCAAAGAGGAAAGCGCAACTGCTGCTGCCTTTTAGGAAAGATGCATATTTTAACACAAATCCAATATTAAGAATTTTCAGAGACTAAATGTTTATAAGAGTGTCATCCACTTTCTTACTTTTTCTTTTTAAAGTGTCCCTTAGCTATATCTCCTAGGGATAGACAGACAGACAGAAAATAGCCTGTTTACCCACCTCAAGGCCAAACTACATTTTAGCATACCTCTTCTGGGACTTTATTATCTAAATCCTCTACCACTTCAATCTTCCTTCTCTTAATTCACACCCTAAATCTGTCCCTCTTTCTCCATAAATTACTACTGTATCTTTCCTTCTCCTATCTTCAAATTTTCATGAAACAATAGTCTTGCTATTTCAACTGCTCAGAACACAATTATTCTTCAATATAACCCAGCTCCTGCCCACACTTCCTTACTGAAACCATCCTTTGGAGTCACCTATGACCTCTACTTGCCAAATCCCTAGGTGCCACTGCAGATTGCGGACACGCAGTACCTGCTGTCCACTGTGCTTTCCCTGCATGTCCTTCTCCCGTGACTTCCGAAGCAACACTCTTCCTTGATTAGTCTCTGTGGGCCACTCCTCCCCAAGCTCTTTTCTTCTACTTTTGGTCTTTCTTTCCTCCCATTTCAGAATTCTACTTGTGGATTATTTCATCCAGTCCCATGAGTTAATCAATAAAATCTACACAGTTTTTAAATTCCTCTAAGATTCATACTTAAGATCCTACCAGTTGATAGTTAATTTTCATATGGTATCTAACATAGCATCTGCAGGTACCTGAAACTGTCCATGACCAAAACTACACCTATCTTTCCCCTTTTCTCCCTGTATTCTCTATTTCCATTAATGCCACAACCCCCTCAATCAAATAAGAACCCTAAACTCATTGCTAATGCAACCCTTCCCATCCCTTACCTTAATTCTACCTCTGTGCTGTCTCTCAAATTCATCACTGCCTCCTCAGTTCACAGAGCTGATCTTACCATTCCCTTCCACAAAGACCTCCAAAGGTTCCTCTATTCCAGCCTCACTGAGCTAATAAGTGATCAGGAGCAGGCCTTGTACATTCCCTCCCCCGTAGCTTTTGATCATGCAATTTTCTTCTGGTCTAAATGCCCCTTCCAAATCTCTGCTCTCTAGTTTCTATTTTCACTGCTCAAAAAATTGACACCTTTTCCATTTCAGATGTGCTTGACTCAGCTCTCTCCCCCTCTCAACCTCACCAAACACTATGCACTACTCAGTATCACAGCTGAACTCTCAAGTTAGCTATGTATATTCCCATATCTTCCACTAAAAACTTAGGCGATCAAAATCCTCTACAGAGCTCGTAAGAAATGCATGTCCTTTTCAGTTCAATTTAAGGAATATTTACTTAGTGCCTATTCTTTGTTAGAAATTGTCTTGGGCCCTGTCATAAAATAAAGATGAGACCCTGACTTCACTAATACATTCTTTTTTTTAGAGATGAGGGACAGTGAGAAAAATCAATAGTTTTTCGTGTGGTCTTCATTGCTTGATACTTCCTTTTGTATGTGGTGCTGGGGTTCTAACCCGCTTCCTCATGCATGCCAGGCAAGCACCATAAATGTCAAGCCACTGCTCCAGCCCCACTAATACATTCATTACTAGCAGAAATCGTGTACTGAATACAGGACATGTACGTTCTAATGGCAAATCCCATAAGAGGGCCAGATAAGCAAAATGGGAGTCTGAAGGAGAGATTACTTCTAATCTGTAAGGAAGTTTATACTTGTGTATCTTTGACAGGACCAATTAAGATATTTAAAGAAGGTGCTGGAGCAGTGGCTCAGCAGTTATGGCAGTTGCCTGACATTATGCCAAGGACCCAGGTTCAAATCCATATATACGACTAAGTGCTGGAGCAAAGAAAGCCACATGAAAAACTAAATACAATTGATTCTCTCACTGTCCTCTCTTTAAAAGAAGAGAAAAAAGATATTCAAAGGAAGGAAGGATGGGGTCATGAGTAACTACTTTGTAATACAATACCACAACTTGTGATTAACTCAACTGAAGCTCTATTTCCTTTCCTTTCTCTTCCACCACAACACAAATGGACACAGGAAAGTATAGAATCTCTATGCAAAAAATAATTACATGCTAATGATCAGAGAAATTTTTGTAAAAAGAATATTTGAGTAGAAAAACAACAATATTCATCTGGTTTAACAACCTATATCATGCACCTAACTGGTGGTACTAAAGATTCTGCTTGGAAGCTCACAGGGATGGAGGTCTGACCACCTCACAAAAACCAATCTATTTGGAGACAGTAACCCTCAATGACAAAACAATTCTTCATCTGGTACAAAAACTACCACCCACTGGTCCCAGTGTACTCCTCTGGTGAGAAGCACAGATTAATTTTTATTCCACAAGATTAGTTTCTAGATGTCTGAAAAACGCTGTTATGTCTGTCATGCCTCCTAACTCCCCTATCTGCACATACAAGTCTTCCCCACACAACCAGAAGTGCTCATGCAACATGGTTTCCTGACTCCACTGCTTATCTCATAAACTCTAATTAGACAACATCATTTTTTTGACATCAAAAACTGACACCAAAAAGAAGTCCATCCTTTGCCAATACATCTGAAAATGTCTTCCTGAGTGACCTTACAATGTACAGTATAAAAATGCATTACTCATTATGGAGTCTTTCCTATCACAACCTGAAAAATGGAGTGAAGGGGCCTCAGGAAGGAAGAGGGAACACTCAGGTCACTGATGCCTGCTTCCAGAATTGTCTTTCAGAAGCATATCAATCCAGTGAGAGGCCAACTTTAAGATTATCTGTACTTAGCAACTGACAAGGGAACTACCAGCTATAAGACTGGCTTTACACAGTAACTGCTATAGCACACCCATCAGAGCTCACCAGCTCCCACACCCATCAGAGCTCACCAGCTCCCTCAAACACCAAAACTGCCAATCAACTTTCTTTCCTAATAACTCGTGCAGATTCCTCTGTCCTAATAAGACCCCCAAACTTTCCTTTGTTCTTCAAACACACCAGAAGACACCAGGCTTGTGCATGTGTATCCTGGGCTGCAATCCTCTGCATAACTCCCAAACAGAAGTTTCTTTATTGGAGATTTGTCTCTACATTTTTATTTGACAGTAGAAATTAGTTACCTATATGAGGCCAGATTTGAATTACACAATTCACAAGGCTGCCATTAGCTATTAAATCTAGACAATCACCCAACAGAAGGACCTCAACATTGCTTAGTGATATGATATTCCTCACTGTACACCCAGCATTTCTCGCAAAGTGATTAGCACTGTCTGTGGCAAAGGGACAAGTAGGAGTTAAAACCTCAGCAGAAGTTAAAAACAAGTTGTGGTTTGACAGTATATATACCAGACCTGCTTAATTCTGAGAACTTGATTCAGGAGAAACCTATGAACTAGAGTTCTCAAATTCGAAGATTCCCATGTCTACTATGTTAATGAATCCACTTAGTAGTGAGTGGAAGCCACACATTTTCTTTTAATTTTAACTTTCTCGTAGAGTAATGGCATACCCATCTATTAGATCACCTTTCAGAAGTGAAGATAATAAGAATTTACCTGTTACAACACCACCCTTCTCCCACCCCAAACAAAGCTTGTACATTCAGCTTACTAATTTCAATTGCAAATATTTCATGGACTTGGAAATCTGTTTAAACAATCTTAAGTAATTTCTAACTTGGAGGTCAGAAAGAATATTTATGTAGAGGGTAGGTGTGAGCATAGGATACAAAAATCATGGGTTGTTAGCTGGGCAGAAACCAGCCTGGAAACAGTATCCTGGGGAGGTCAGAAAAGAATAGGAAAAGGGAAGAGAGAAAAGACCAATTTCCTCAGTCATGGAAACAGTCCAGGGAATCACTGAAGTGGCTCTCTAGCGTGCTTATGCCAGCTCTAACTGTTCAGTGCTTATGAAAAAAATCAAACGGTCAACCTGACCCCAACCCTCCTTAACATTTAACCCTGAAATTATCACACCTAAACACAGTTGTTCAAAATGTTTTTCTTTTAAATACATACCTGGTCTCTAATTGTAGGACATGTCCTCAGGTGCTTTTTGCTCATCCTAATATCAGCTCATTTATCATTTCTCCATTTTCACAGTTAAAGGTCAGTGAATTTTCCTGCTACTGTTCCAAGAATTCATGTCATTTTAAACTTTAAAAGTCCTAAACAATCCACTTTCAATAAATGACAATTCAATTCTGTAGCACTAACTGAAGAATCTACAGTTAACTCACCTCATCATCTTTTGCTGCAAAGACCTTTAGAACTTGATTTCCCATAAAGAATTTTCTCTGGACCTACAAGAGTAAGAGAGGAAAATAACTGGTTTTCATCCATTATTAATATATATATATATATAAAACCATAATGCCACACATCACTAAGAAATTCTATTAATTTCTTTTTAAACTAGAAAACATTCACAGCTACTAGAGACAACGTATTTAAGATCAATTCATCAACACAGCAAATATCTGAGTACCTACTGTGTGTCCTGCATTGTCCTGGCTACTAAAAACATCACAGTGAACATGACATAATTTTGTTCTTGAGAAGCTTATAGAGATAAATATAAAATTAACTGCAATGCAGCATTAAAGTCCAAGGTTATATGGTGTTATAAGAGCACACGACAAAGGCACCAAGTCTGGTCATGAAGGTTAAGGGAAGGTTTATGCAAACACTGACTTCTAAGCAAAGACATAACAGAGAAATAGGAACTAACTGAGAGACACATCTGGGTGCAAGGTCCCAGAAAGACAATAATGTGAATCAAAGTCTGGAGTAACATAAAAGCAAAGTACATTTAGGGAACTGCTTTTGGAGTAATGCAGCACCACGGTGTGAGAAGGTGAAAATCAGATTAGAGATTAACAATGATTAGATTATGAAGTCTCCTAGGAACAAAACGATGTGGCTTGGACTTTATCGTAACTGCAGTAACAGGCCCTGAAGAACCGCAAAGAGAACAAAGTGAATAACAAATTAGGAAGTGGCAGGGATGGAGAAAGGGAAACTCATGAAACCAAAACTAAGTACTATATGTCCTTTGTTCCTCTCTTTAAATTCAATTAACTTACCAGCACAGTATCAGAGGTATCAAAGCAGTCCATCAGTATCCAACTAGAAAATGAATACTGAAGAGTTCCTGAAATCATAACCACCTGCATCTACCAAGACTAACTTCTCTCTGATCTATGTAATCTGGAGGCTGGAGCTTATTTGTAACCGCATGATGTGCTATATTGGGACTGGGTAACATTTCTCATGCCCCCCCTACCTCTAAAACTGAGAAATTACTGGGGCATTTTCATGGTAACAGCAGCTCATGAAGATGATTCTCAAAGATGTGGGGGTGAGGCCCTTATAATTCAAATGCCCCTCATCTCCATTTTCATTCCCCATTTGAAAACCATTATTCTAAGACATATGGGAATAATACTATATTTTTAGTTTGCCACATTTAGATTGATTTGCCCTAATAGAAGCTGAAATAGTTCCCGATTTACTAAAGAACAGCTAATGATATCTTTTGCTAATATACGTAGTATGACTTTTCAACAAACAGCCACACATTTGGGGAAAGTTCTGGTTAAATTCTTATCTTATAGGTACCCAGAACACTTGACAACTTTGAGAGAGACAAATTGAAAACCCTCTTGAAATTTTAAAAATAGCTCAATTAAAAAAAAAAAAAAAAAAAAAAAAAACAAGCTGGGGATATAGTTCCATGGTAAAATGCTTGCCTAGCATTTGAGGCCCTGGATTCCATCCATAATGCTGCACAACACACAAGCATGCACACACACCCTAAAACAAAATGAAAATTTCTCTTCAATTCAGAAATATTTGTCAACATTCTAGTTTAAAGAAGTATGAAACAATATGTGATTTTATTAAAGACAATCACTACCCTGTTAAAAGATGCATGCTTGCTTTTTATCACAGTTACGATGCTCTTAACAACCTATGTACTTTGGTTAAGATAATATATGAAGTCATGTATGAACTAGATGAGTCAAAAGTGAGTTGTATTCATCTGGTGAGCAGATTAACATTAAATAATGGCATAGGCTTTGAAGTCAACACTTGTTTAAAATCCTGTTTAAAATCCATCTCTACCATTTATGAGCGACATTTATGTGTGACCTTGAGCTCTGAACCTTAACTTTTTTTTTTTTAAAGGGGGTGAGAGAGAAAAATCAATTTTATTTATTTATTCATCTGTCTTTTGTCTCTCCAACACTTAGTTGTGTTGTGGTGCTGGGGTTTGAACCCGGATTCTCATGCATGCCAGGCAAGCGCTCCAATTGCTGAGTCACCACTCCAGCCCCTGAACCTCAACTCCTTAATCTATTAAATGTGTATCATGGCATCTACCTAAGAGGGTTATAATAATAATTAAATGAAAATTATAAAAGATGCTTATTAGTACACTGAATGAAATATTATAATCATTCAACAAATGGTAGCTATTATAATTATCTTCATTGTACCTGTCTGGGATTTTACTGAAAATTAAACTGATTTAGAACATAAAAACAAAAAACTGATTTAGAAAACACTTCTTGATTTTAGAAGTTAATTTTACGTTAATAAAAGTCTTCTGAAATGCAAAGTGTATTTTGTTCTGTTCATTTCTTTGCTTTGTTATTTAACTGAAATAAGCCCTTGCTCCCAACCTGGCACAGATGTTTTCAATATCTTGAATTCTGAATTATACTTGAAGGGTGTTGCATGGGTCTTTTCTGCCTATCCAGACCTTGGCAGATCTTCTTAATAGACCAGTTTCAACAAACTGGTCAAAATGAGGTTTCTGTTTCACTGAAGACTCATAAAGACTGCTTCTAGTAGTCAGTTTTAAGTTTGATACTTTCTAAGGTGAATAATTTCATTTTTAAGGAATCCATATTTAGTGTTCTATTAGAGTATTGTTAGGAACTCTAAATATCCCCAAAGTACTTATTCTTACCAGTAAAATCTTATATACTTTAATATTCTAAATTTGTGGTTTGTGTTTTGAATGCATACATAACAGTTTGGAAAATCATGAAAACAATTCTCCTCAACCTCACTGAACTCTTCTAACACTGAAGTACATGGGGACTAAATGCCAGAGCAACATAAGGAAGTTCAAATCCAGAATACTGAGTGAGATTTATTTTCACATACATTCTCCAATAAAAAATCTCTTCATCCCTATATAATACATATGAAGATCATTTTATATTTCTTAATTACAATTCATCTCTTTGGCTGCCTACCTCAAGAACATTTCATCTAAGATCTCTGGGAATCTTTCAACAATCCCTTCTAAGACAGTATGAGGCAACCAATAGCAAATTACTCCATTTCCCATGAGTCTATTTTGTGTTTCTTTGCTTTGGTATCTAAAACAAATGTGGCTTTATAGGTCAGTCTCACATTCTGGAACTCTACAGGACATTGAAAAGGGAGGTGGCCACTATAAATCAATGATATTCTGATAGTTAATGTCATTCAAAACCTAAGCAGCAATCATCTAATGCTCTCCCTTCTATATCACAGTTTAGAGAAAGCAATATCACCACAAAGAACTGGATACTGTTTCTTCACCTTTAAGGTTACTACGAGCTTTGATGATCAGCAAAGTGAGGAAGTAACTTAACTGAATCTATACTTTAGGTTTATTTACATCTTGGTTTTTCTCTTCACCAATCAAAAATAAGCCCAGTGCAGTGGTGCATTCCTGTAATCCTAATGACTTGGGAGGCCAAGGTAGGAGGATCATAAATTTGAAGCCAGTCTCAAGAACTTAGCAAGACCCTTACCACCCCATCTCAAAAAATAAAAAGGACTGGGGATGTAGCTCAGTGGTAAAGCACCCCTGAGTTCAATCCCCAGTACCAAAAACAAAACAACCTCGCAAAAAGGAAGAGTATTGAAAATCAAAAATAGCTACACTAACCCCTGGACTACATTTTAGAAAACTGAAAGTGAAATAAACATATAATGTAAATGAAATGACCAATCAAAAGCATACTACCTCAAGTAACAACTGGGGAAAAGCTCATGTATTTTGTTCACAATTGCAGAGTAATTGCTGTACCTGAGAAGATCTACAAAATCCCAAAACAGAGAAGCACTTCCCCTCTGGTTTATATTTCATTTGTTCTTCATCCACTTTAGAGAAAGGAACTATATCACTTCCATAGCGGAACCCTAGAGAATGAGAGAAGAGCATCTGTTAAGCATATGGGGCCTCGTTTTCTCAGAGATGAAATGAGGTCTACACATACATTAACAATGCAAGCACACTTCAGAGGGAGCCTCCACCTTCTACTCCCTGGAATCAAATTACTGCCCCTTGTGATCAATAGGGAAAGAGCTGCAGCATGTACACAAACCACATATACACTATAAAGAAGATTAAAATCTAATTACATTTTTTAAGTACCATCTTTTGCAATCTAGTTACCTTAATGATTATCCAGCCTAGAAGAAAAAATGTCACAAAAGCAATGTACTAGTTATCATCTAAAGATAAACCATGGCAGACTAAAGTACAAGCACAATTTGTAAACATACTAACAAGCAACACATTTATTCAGAAACCTGGAGACTGACAGAGAAAATCATCCACAGGAAATTTTCAGAACAAAATGTTCCCAAAAACCCATGCTGGAGATATACAAGTATCTGACAGAAGAAACCAAAACTCTTCTGTTTAGAAATATTCAATTGCTAAGTTGTACATTTTCTGCATGTAAATATATTCTATTTCTTGAATTTGACTGTACTATTTCTGTTTATTTATTTAAGAGGGGGGCAGTGAGACAGAGAGAGAGAATCAATTTTATTTAGTTTTTCATGAGGCTTTTGTTGTTCCAATACTTCGTTGTGTATGTGGTGCTGGGGTTCAAACCTACATCCTCACGCATGTCAGGCAAGCATAGTAACCACTGAGCCACCAATCCAGCCCCTACTTTTTCTTTTTAATTAACTAAAATTTTATATAAATGAAGGCATTCCTCCATCCCTGAAAAAAAGA
>PVKS010032918.1:0-21913 GCA_004027875.1 Aplodontia rufa | reverse complement strand
CTGCAGCTCCCCTGAGAAGCCAGCAAACTTCAGGGCTTTCCAGAATCAATCCTCTTCACTGGAAACACCTCCTAGAAATCCCAGGAATCTGAAGACACCCCAGTCTGCTTTGTGAGATCACATAACTACAGACCGAGAGAAAGTCATATCAAAACCTGGAAGCAAAGTGAACTTCTCCTCCCAAAGGCCCCAGAGACTCCCTTACTGGTTTTAGTTCCAAGGTTCCATTAAGAAACTCAACTTCATTAAGGGCCAGAGACACTGTTAATATCTATAGTTCCAAGTGTTGACTAGTAAGATTTTTTTTTTTTGCTACTGTTGATTACATGTTCTAGATGTATACCATTGTATTAACTGGAAAAGTTTACTGGTTCTCCGATATATAAAAACTATACCTGTTTTGTTTTTCTCCCTGCCTTGTTAACTTCTAGGAGCAGATATCCTCCCTATTCTTCCATTTTTTTCTCTTCTTTTAGGGGGGAAAATTAACAATAACATTTCTTCCTATTATGATACTCTGTTTTTAGATTTCTTTCTCTTTTTCTTTTTCCCCATTTACCATCTTTCTTATTCCCTCTTATCTGTTCTGTCTAGCCTTGTCCTCATTCCTGAGAAGAAGGATCCTAGTCAGTGCATATAGTATTTGTAATATTTTATTCCTGACAAACATAATTCACAGGGATAACTTCTTCCCTTTAATGATCACCCAAATCTTAGTAATAACTCTTTTACCCTTCCCACATTAAGCCACAGCTATACTAGCTTCCCTTTGCATCTGTATTTTCTTTTCTACTTCTTTCTTTTCTCCTTTATTTTAAATTTCGTATTTTTTTATTTTTTTAATTTTTATTTTATTTTTTTAAATTTCCCTTTTCTGTTTTTCAAATTTTTTCCTCTTAGCATTTTCTTTTTCTTCAGCAAATTCTTTACCTCCTCCACTTTCTCACTGTACATAATTGGCCTATATAATCTCTTATCTTAATTTCACCGGCATTACCCCCCTCCGTTCTCACTCCAAATTGTTTAACTCTCTTCAACCCCCCATTATTAAGGCTGTGTAACTATTACTGCTGCAATTGTTAATAACACTTATTTGTTCTAGAAGTCCGTCATATGTAATAGCAATATACGGGTGGGCCAAAAATATGGATTATCACTAACTGTAGTCACATAGGCTGAATTCAACAGTCCATTATTATCTGTGCTAAGTAAACAATTTACTACTGTTTTTTGTAAGATTTGGTTGCACACACTGACAATTTCCTACTAGCACATGAGGTGTTGGAATTCTGTAAGGGTAACAAACAGTTCACAGTAAAGGGGGTAGTCTTTTAAAATCAACTCTCCTGACAAAACCCCATTTCAAGTAAGGCTCTGGACAGATTTCCCTATCCAACAGCTTAGTCCTTAAGGCATAAGACAGGAAAAAGAACCACCGAACCTTGTATTGCTTCCACATAGGGTTCACCTGGCAGATAAGAGAGAAGAACCTCTTCAGACATGAGGAATCAAACTCGAAGAGGTTCACATCAATCCCAAAACTCCCCCGGTAAGGGGGCTATGGCCAGGGATCGGGATGAAAATCTAGAACAATGTATCAATGAGCTGATAACAAAAAGGAACAACGAATTAAAAGAAGAGATAATGATGGGAATAACTCAGAAAACTCAAGAATTAAAAGACTCAATCATTAAAGAAATAGATTCTCTCAAAAAGGAAGTTACGGACCTCAAATCTGCAGTCAATGACATGAGAGGGACCATGCAAGAATTCAATAATACATTAACTTCAGTAGAAAATAGAACCTCTGCTATTGAAGAAAGAACTTCCGACAATGAAGACAGGTTGATCAAGCTAGAGCTCACCGATATCAAAAAAGAAAAACAATTAAGAGATCATGATCAGAATTTTAAAAACATCTGGGATGAAATGAGAAGGAACAATCTGAGAGTAATTGGAATACTGGAATAAATTGAGACACACACCAATGGTATGAGGAATATTCTCAAAGAGATCATGGAAGAAAAATTTTCTCACATAAAAACAGAATCTGACATGCTCATCCAGGAAGCTTACAGGACACCCAATAGACCTAATCAAAAGAGAAACTCACCAAGACACATCACATTCAAAATGTACAACAGGGATACCAAGGAAACTATATTAAAAGCAGCAAGGGAGAAACGCCAAATCACATTCAGAGGCAAGCCAATAAGGATTGTCTGTGACTTTTCAACCCAGATGCTGGAAGCAAGAAGGGCTTGGAATAATATCTTTCAATGTCTAAATGTCCACAACATGCAGCCTAGAATTCTATACCCAGCAAAACTCAGCTTCAAATTTGATGGAGAAATAAGAACTTTTCATGACAAAACAAAACGGGAAGAATTTGTCAACAGAAAACCTGCCCTACAAAGATTTCTCAAGGAAACACTCCAGACAGAAGAACAAGCAATTGATACCCAAAACCCACAAACTGAAGAAATTCAGTGAAAGTATCACCCAGCAATAACCAACCAAGGCAACCACAGAACTAGCTAAATAATACACAATGGCTACGAATCAATTACAATGGCTACAAATCAATTACATACTTCTAACACTGAACATGAATGGTCTAAATGCACCACTCAAAAGACACAGACTTGCAGACTGGATCAAAAAACAAAATCCAACCATATGCTGCTTACAAGAAACTCACCTTACAGGCAAAGACATCCACAGATTAAGGGTGAAAGGATGGAAAAAAATCTACCATGCTTACAGCCACAGAAAAAAACAAGCCAGTGTCGCGATACTTATATCTGACAAAGTAAATTTCAAACATAAATCAATCAAAAGACATAAAGAAGGCCACTACTTAATACGAAAAGGAACCCTTCAACAGGAAGAAATAACCATAGTTAATATTTACTCTCCAAACAACAATACACCCAACTACGTGAATAAATTACTTTATGACATAAAACCACTCATGGATCACAACACAATAATACTGGGGGACTTCAACACTCCACTGTCACCATTAGACAGATCATCAAAACAAAAAATCAATAAAGAAATCTCCAGCCTAAATAACTACATAAACCAAATGGACTTAATAGATATATATAGAATTTTCCATCCCAAGTTAGCGGAATACACCTTCTTCTCCTTCTCTGCAGCACATGGATCCTTTTCCAAAATATATCATATTCTGGTTCATAAAGATAACCTCAGCAAATATAAAAAAGTAGACATCATCCTGTGTGTCCTTTCAGACCACAATATGCTATGACCCTATCAATCAACAGTAACAATCATAACAGAAAATACACATATTCATGGAGATTGAATAATACCCTATTAAATGAAGAATGGATCCAAGAAGACATGAGAGAAGTAATCCAAAAATTCTTGGAAGAGAATGAAAATGAAACACAACATATCGAAACCTCTGGGACAGCATGAAAGCTTTCCTAAGGGGAAAATTCATAGCACGGAGTGCCCACATTAAAAATGAAGAGAGATCCCAAATAAATAAGCTTACGCTTCATCTCAAAGCCCTTCAAAAGGAAGAATAATCAAACCCCAAAGCCAGCAGAAGACAGGAAATATTCAAGATCAGAGCTGAAATCAATGAAATTGAAAATAAAAAGAATTGATGAAACAAAGAGCTGGTACTTTGAAAACATAAACAAGATAGATAGGCCCCTAGTGAATCTAACAAAAAGGAGAGAAATGAAGCAAATCAATAAAATCTCGAAGGAAAAGGGAGTAATCACCCCCGCTCCCATGGAAATCCAACAAATTATAAGATCATATTTTGAAAACCTATACTCCTCCAAATTAGATAACTTGCAAAATATAAATTTCTTGACACATACAACACCCCTAAATTGAATCAGGAGGATATTGAATTCCTAAATAGCCCAATCACAGGCACTGAAATCCATATTGCAATTAAAAGTCTACCAAAGAAGAAAAGCCCAGGACCTGATGGCTTCTCCGCTGATTTTTACCACACTTTTGAGGTGGAACTAACACCTGTCCCTTTTAAGTTATTTCAAGAAATTGAAAAGGAGGGAATGCACCCATCTACTTTTTATGAAGAAACCATAACTCTGATACCAAAACCCGACAAGGATACATCGAGAAAAGAAAACTACAGACCAATATCCCTTACGAACTTGGATGCAAAAATCCTTAATAAAGTGCTAGCAAACCGTATTCAAAAACTTATCAAGAAAATAATCCATCATGATCAAGTGGGCTTCATCCCAGGTATGCAGGGCTGGTTCAACATTTGCAAAACAATTAACGTAATTCACCACTTAAACAGAATCAAGGACAAAAACCAATGATCATCTCAATGGATGCAGAAAAGGCCTTTGATAAAATCCAGCACCCTTTTATTTCAAAACTCTAGAGAAAATGGGGTTCAAAGGGTCATTTCTGAACTTTGTAAAGGCTATATATGCTAAACCCTCAGCTAGTATAATACTAAATGGAGAAAAGCTGAAAGCATTTCCACTAAAATCAGGAACAAGACAAAGCTGTCGGCTCTCACCACTTTTATTCAATATTGTTCTTGAATCCCTAGCTGGAGCAATTAGGCAAGAGAAAGAAATCAAAGGAATAAAAATAGGAAGAGAGGAAGTCAAACTCTCTCTTTTTGCTGATGACATGATCCTGTATCTGGAAGATCAAAAAAAAAAACTCCATCAGTAAACTGCTTGAACTCATAAACAGATTTAGCAAAGTGGCAGGATACAAGATCAACATACAGAAATCAATAGCTTTCCTATACACTAATAATAATAGGGCTGAAGAAGAAGTCAGGAAATCAGTCCCTTTCAAAATAGCTTAAAAAAAATAAAATAATTGGGAATTAACCTTACAAGGGAAATCAAAGTTCTCCTCAACGAAAACTATCGGTCATTGAAGAATGAAATCCAAGATGACCTAAGAAGATGGAAAGATGTCCCATGCTCTTGGTTAGGCAGAATTAATGTAATAAAAATGGCCATTCTACTGAAAGCTTTATATAGATTTAATGCTATCCCTATGAAGATACCTATGTTGGTCTTTACAGACACAGAAAAAGCAATTCTCAAATTCATTTGGAACAATAAGAAACCAAGAATTGCCAAAACACTACTAAGCAAGAAAGATGAAACAGGTGATTTTGCCATACCAGATTTAAAACTATACTATAGAGCCGTAGTAACAAAGACAGCATGGTACTGGTATCAAAATAGGAAAGAAGACCAATGGAATACAATAGAAGACCCTGAAACAAACCCTCAAATCTTTCAACATCTGATTTTTGACAAAGGGGGCAAAATATGACATGGAGTAGTGACAGCCTCTTCAACAAATGGTGCTGGACAAACTGGTCAGCCACTTGCAGAAAGTTGAAATTAGACCCATATCTTTCTCCTTGCACAAGAATCAAATCAAAATGAATCAAGGAGCTAGGAATTAAAACAGCTACCTTGCAACTGATGGAACACAAATTAAGCCCAACACTTTAGCATTTGGGAGTAGGCAAAGACTTTCTCAACATGTCTCCTAAAGTGAAGGAAGTAAAGTCAAAAATCAGTGAATGGGATGACATGAAGCTAAAAAGCTTCTGTACCACCAAGGAAACAATCATAAGAGTCAAGAGGTTTCCTATGGAAATGGAGAGAATCGTGGGCTATGATTCCTCTGGGGCCTCGTATCCAGAATCTACAAAAACCTAAAAAATTTCAACTACAAAAACATTAACAGCCCAATTAATAAATGGGCCAAAGAGCTAAATAGAAACTTCTCAACAGAGGACATTGATCAAGCCAATGAATACATGAGAAAGTGCTCTAAATCTCTAGTAATCAGAGAAATGCAAATGAAAACTACATTAAGTTATCACCTCACACCAGTCAGAATGGCAAAAATGAAAAAAAAAAACAATCTTTGCTTCAATTGTTGCTGGAGGGGCTGTGGAGAGATAGGCACACTAACACACTGTTGGTGGAGCTGCAGAATGGTACAGCCCCTCTGGAAAGAAGTGTGGAGAATCCTCAAAAACTAGGGATGAGCCCACCATAGGATCCTGCTATTCCACTCCTGGGTATTTTTCCCAGGGATTTAGAATCAGCACATTATAGTGACACAGCAATATCTATGTTCATAGCAGCTCAATTTACTATTGCTAGACTATGGAAGCAACCCAGATGTCCCTCACTGGATGAATGGATCCAAAAACTGTGGTGCCTTTATACCATGGAATTCTACACAGCAATTAGAAACAATGATATTGCAGCCTTTGAAGGTAAATGGATGGCTATGGAAGAAATTATGCTGAGTAAAATCAGCTTAACCCAGAAAACAAAGGGTCGAATGTCTCCACTCATCTGTGGAGGCTGGAACTAGACCCTGGCCATTGAGAGAGGTCATCTAGTATCATGTATATAATCCAGATAAGGTGTAATGTTATACAACATAATACTTTTTTAGAGATATTGTGGGAAGGGGAAGGGAGGAATAAGGGTGGGTAATTGGGGGACACTCCTGGGGGTAACTCTAATATCCAGAATCTATACACATTATATATTATTTTGTTAAAAACTTGTATGGTTGTTCTATAATAAATCTCTCAATAAAAAAAAAACTCTCTCCTTGGAGCCCTTTCAAGGTTCATGCATAATCCAGGATTATGTAGGGAAGGGAAGAAAAGATAAAGAGTCATATCAAACAACCAACTTTACAATGCAAGCTGTGTTCACGTTAGGTCATAACTTGAAGACTACCTACTCATATTCCCTAGCATTTTTATTGTTCAGTTATAAATGGCATTGACACAGCAGCCACCCATGCAGCATCCTCAGTTTACTAAACACAGAGATCCCTCACTTTTTACAAGTTTACCTCCCATCTATCTGTGCATTCACACATTATGTATTATTGCTCCAAGCTTCTTTTCTAAAATCTGATTTTCATCCAACACCCAAGGAATGATCAATGTAAGCTATCATATAGTGGTGTCACCTGAGGGTCCATTGTTCTGTTTCAGTCCAGCAAATTTGTGCAATCATTTGGATGTTTATTGTACCTTGTCCTTGTATTCTATAAAAATGCATAGGAAATAGAAAAATGAAAGTGCTGATGCAAGGGATAAGACATTTAGGTCATATAATCTTAATACAATTGAAGCAAAGATGAAAATCACTAGGCAGCCTGAAGACAGACTCTTTTACCTTAATCAGATTCTCATTGGACTTAGACAGGTCAATTGTGTATTCAATTAATTGTGAAGAAAAAGAACACAATTAAAGAACATGTACTAAATGTTGGCAATAAATCATAAAAAACTGTGTTCAAAGAACTGAGGTATAATTAGGGATTTTACAACTTTTTACTACTCTAAGAATGGAACTCCTACTTCTTTGTATCATGTAAGTCTATTGTCCATTCAAACCTTGTATAAATTTTCAAGGAAGTATTCTGTATGAAAGGAGAGAATTACCTGTACTTATGAAAAAAATACTGAAATGTAAACTGATATTAACCTAACTAGTAAATATCTGAAAGGAATTTACTTCTACTCTAAAGGAAGTAAAGTTGAATTGTAAAAAGCTAACTATAAGCTTCTCTATAAGACAGAGACCTCCTGAATGTAAAATCACAATGACAATGATCCTGAAAATATCCACTATGGCCAAGGTTATTTGTGACTATATGATTTATCATATCAAAAGTCTGGAAAGTCAGGGCTGGAATGGTGGCTCAGTGGTTACAGTGCTCGCCTGGCATGCACAAGTACGTGGGTTCGAATCCCAGCACCACATACACAATGAAGTGTTAGAGCAGAGAAAGCCACATGAAAAACTAAATAAAATTGATTCTCTCTCTCTCTCTCTGTCCCTCTCTTCTTAAAAAAAAAAAGTCTGGAAATGCAAATGCTTTTCAATGGAAGATTGATTAAATCATCACTTATGATACACATGGAGAACCACATAGTCATACAGCAAAATCAAGATTTCTGTCAATTAATATGGAGGGACTTCTAGAATATATTGTGAAGGTAAATAAAAGCAAAAAAAAAAAAGGTATTTAGAGTTTCTTTTGCAACAGAAATAAAGGAATGAGTATTCACAAATTTTTTTCATTTTTTCCAATAAATGCAAATATAAAGTATAGAAGATGGTGATAACATGGTAAAGACAAGGATGAGAACTTCTCTAAAATATACTTCTATACATAATTTTGATTTTTGAAACACACATGTATTTTAGAAATTAAATAAAAAATAAACTCTAACTTTCCATAGAAAACATGGGGTCCTGTCTCTTGAGAGAAGCAGCACTGGATGCCAGACAGCTCCCTCCACCATCCCTACGTTGAGTTTGGCGCGTCATGGTGAACTGGAAGACTCACTTCCTCAGCTTGAGAAGACATGAGCACCAATCCTGCCACCATGGCTCATAAACCCATGTAAATCATCCAGTCTCTTTATCCTTATCTGCCAAATGGAGGTAATGTTTACCTCACATGGGGAATAAGTAGATAATATGCAAATAAAAATAAGCCTTAAAATCATGCACAACTGGAAAATAAAGAACTTAACTGCATATGAAAATGTTAACCACACAGAGAACACTGGTGTTTTATATTTCTTTGAATTCAAAACTGTGACTGTGACTCCTTAGGGATATACACATGGTCCCCAACTTAAGATGGTTTAACTTGGGGCGGGAACAGTGGCTCAGTGGTTACAGCGTTTGCCCGGCATGCACAAGTACATGGGCTCAAACCCCAGCGCCACGTACACAACCAAGTGTCGGAGCAATGGAGGCCACATTAAAGACTAAATTAATTTTTTTCTGTCTCACTGTCCCTCTTTCTTTAAAAAAAAAAAAAGGTGGTTTAACTTATAATTTACTGAAATCATGAGGGTGGGAAAATGACATGCAAAACTATACATTGAGCTTGAAATTTTGATCTTTTATCCAAACCATACTTTGAATTTTTAATTTTAACCTTTTCTCAGACTAGCAATGTGTTGTGAGATACTCTCTTATGGTACCTGGACCATGGCAGCCATAGATCTCAGCCAACCATGTGACCACTAAGGGATCGACTGATATTCCACAGTCAACCATGTTGCTAATGCAGGTGTTCAGTAGGTTAGGTATATTAAATTCATTTTCAACTTAAAATATTTTCAATTTATGGTGGATTCACTGGGATATAATCCCATCATAAATAAAGGAAAATATGCATATTCTAAAGGTAAAGTACTGCAAAGAAATCTCAGACTTACTCGGTTGATTTACTGCTAACAATTAGTAATAAAATTCTAGCTTTAAAACTTTTACAATGACTATTTTGAAGAAGTAGGTTTTAAACCAAGAATTTTATACTCACCCAGCTCATTTCTCCAATGTAAAGGTAAAACATATTTTATATATTCTCCTGTAGAAAAGAAATCACTTAACAATGTACTCCAGAAACCAAAAGAAGATTCATATTTAAGAATGCAAAGGTGGTACAAAATGATTTCCCATACTCAGTTTGGGCCTCAAATTGATGAATGGCTCTTGGAGTTCATGTGCTCAGACAGATTCCACATCCCAAGATCCCATGCTGCAAGGTTGGCCCTGCAATGCTCCCCTCTGCAGCTTTTCCATCTTACCTGTACGAGGAAACATGCATTCTTGAATCCTGTTATTTTTTTAAGAGAGTGACAATGAGAGAGAAAGAAAGAGAATCAATTCTATTCAGTTCTTCATGTGGCCTGCATTACTCTGAAGCCTTGTTGTGTATGTGTTGCTGCGGTTACAACCCACGTATTCACGCATGCCAGGCAAGCGCTATAACCCAAGAGCCACTGCTCCAGCCCCTTAAATCTGTTCTTTATCCCAGAATTCAAATAAAGGCATTTGCCATGTTTGATTATCACTTAAAATAACCTATATTATTCTATTCCAGCACTTGCTCTAATAATAGCTAAACTGTTTACATTTACATGGTTAAGATGCTATGTTGGGAGAATCACTGAAGTATTTTTTCTTTCTACTTCCATAAAAGTAGAGCTATATAGAGCAACATAATAACCATTTTCATTGCCAAAGAACTCAAGTAATGATTTTCTGCAACTTTAAAACTTGTATTAAATGACCCAAGTCTCAGAGTTTTATTTTTTCATTGGTTAAAAACTAAATAAAACACTAGTCTATGCCAGATATCATCTAGTTCAATTCTTCTTATAACTCTCCACCTACATTTACTGTAGTTGTCCCTGCATTTACTATATTTTAAGATTTGCAACAAAACATATTTTAAAACGCACAGAAAGGGCTGGAGTGGTGGCTCGGCAGTTATGGCACTTGCTTGGCATGTGGCAGGACACAGGTTCAAACCTTGGCACCACATACGTTACATAGTGTCAGACCAACAAAAGTCACATGATAAACTAAGTAAAATAGATTCTCTTTCACTGTTCTCTCTTTTAAAAAACTGCACAGAAAAAGACTATATTTGATAATACAATAAAATGGAACAATAGCATTTATCTCTGGTGAAATTCTGTACATTTTTTATACCTTTTATGGGTTTTTTTTTTTCAAGATTTCTGCAAGGATCCCTTTTCATAATCACAGAAAAACGAAGGTTTAAATTAGCATATACAATTCTGTATATATAATATGATTATACTACATGTGCTTTTCTTGAGAGAGAGGGACAGTGAGAGAGAATCAAATTTATTTAGTTTTTCATTTGGCTTTCGTTCCTCAACACTTCATTTTGTACGCGGTACTGGAGTGCGAACCAGGGTCCCTGCACACAAGAGACAAGCACTGTAACTGCCAAGCCACTACTCCAGCCCTCACTATATGTTTCAATATGCAAAAATAAAAGTGAAAACTACAGCCCAATTCTTTTTTTCTGAGTGACTGAACTATGGCTAAATGCATTCTTCCTTCCCTCTGCTTTTCTGTATTTTTCACATTTCTGTGATAGCTGTATATTACTCTGCAACACTTAGGGGATGTTTTCAGGTTGTTTTGGTGGTAAGGGGAAGAACAAGTGAAAATCATCGTCTGTTTTTACTCATTTGAAATGGGGACAGGGGACAGGGAAGAGAAAGAGATGAAAGGCATGCTTTCTCTTGGGCACAGGTACCTACCTTCCACACCTGCTCCAACCACATCATAAGCAGCAAAATGAAGTCCTTCAAAATCAGTCCCACTTATTTTCCCTGTGCTCAGTTCTGCACCTTCTCAGGTCCCAGCAGGAGGGGAGGTGAACTTTCCTGCCATCCACCCTCTCCAGATTTTCGACCATGCCACGGAATCAACACAGCTCAACCACCCATGTTTAACATTCTGTCTGCAGCCATGTGCATGGCACTCATGGGTTTATTTGCAAAGAAGGAGACAGTTGCCTTGTAAAGCCCAGAATTAAGTGCTCTAAACAGATTTTGAGTTTACAGGACTCTTTCAAACTGCATTACTTATCCCCTAATAAAGTTTTTCTCCTTGCTGCCACAAAGGAGAAAAATGTTTTATGACTTGCTTTTAAAAATGACATGGTGAGAGAGTGATAACACAACAAGAAATGTGATTTCCTGATGGAAAAAAATAGCTCTAGTAGATGCTACTCTATAGCAACTAACAGTCTCTAAGTTTAAATATCTGTTTTTTAAAGCATCTGAAGGTAAATAACTGCTGTGCATTTTGTAATAAATTGACAAATTTTCCTTTGCTATTGTGTTAGCCTAGTTGACCTAAAAGGAAGAGAAGAGGCTGATCTACTTTTGGGCTATTTTTAATAACAGGAGCTGCTTTCTCTAGTTATGACAAGGACCATGCAGGGGTGGTTCCTCTCACAAGCCCTCCCCAAACCAGTGTTTACACTCGTGTTTGCTCATTCTTCTAGCTTTGCTGGGGGCAGAACGAGGGTTTGTTTTCGTTTTTCGGTTTATTTTCTCTCATCCCTTTCACTATGGTATTCAATATATCTGGGGACCCTTTGGGTACTTTGGACCCATGTCTTCAAAAATACGTTTATATTACTTTACTAATCTCATTTGGGGAAGTCATTTTCTCAGTCTCTCCTTCCAGTCCACACTCCAACTCATAGTGGGGAAAACCCTGAGTTCTGGAGGCAGACAGACCTTGATTCTAATGCCAGCTCAGCCACTTACTAGGACTTTTGGGTTGGAGCGGGTAATTCAGCCTGGCTAACACAAATTCATCGCCTAAAAGATGGATAAAGAGCACTGACATCCTAAGGTTGCTGCAAAGAAAAGAGTTACTATATGAAAGTTTCCAGCCAGTAGCAGACCTCATCAAAACGTAGCTGTTATTCTAATCACTCCTGCCCCTAACATCTGTCCTCGCTGACCTCTCCTGTCAACGCCCTGTCTTGTAAGATGTGCTAGGGGCTTTTCTTGTTGTCGTGTTATTTCATTGCTTAGTTGACCTTTGTGTCGTACTGAACTCTGTTTTTCCTTATGTGCTTACTCTTCTTCATCACCCAAAACTTCTGAATACATTTGGTCTAAGGACCAGTCCTCCTAGGTCCCTGCTGTTAAGCCTCTCCAGCAAAGATTTCTTCCCTCTTTAATCCCTGTGTTGACTTATGTATTTAGCAAACATGGCCGGGTCTGAGACTAACAAAAGACACGAAGGTGAAGCATCTACCTGCATAGAGCATGCATTCCAGGAAGAAAGAGATGTGCACACGCATAACTACACGTGAGCATGCAGCAGAATGTGCACACCAACCATGGGAGAAGAGAGGCTGAAATTTTTATAAGAGACTTCATTTTACTGTGGAATCAAACCGTCATGACATAGTATAACCCAGCGTGACTTGGATAAAGCCTTAAGTCAATCTAAAGCAGGAAAGTCTCAACATCATCTTGTATTTCCACTTAATAACCAAAGAGGAAGTGGTGGAAAATATTTCATAACCCCAAACAAAAACCATGTAACCTTGAAGCAACAGCACCCTATCTATCCCTCCCTCCTAGTCCTGGTGGCCTCTGCTCTACTGGGTCTATGTATATGCCTGTTGTAGATATTTCGTAAATATTGGTGATGGCTGCACAACATCATGGAACATAATTAACATTATGGAATCCAACATTTAAAGTGGTTAGAAGCACACATTTTATGCTATGTACATTTTACCACATTAAAAATCATGTACACACAGAGGTAAAATTAAAACGCATTCATGTGTTGCATAACAACAAGGACATGTTGCGAGAAATATGCAATTTAGAAATTTCATTATTGGGGGCTGGAGCGGTGGCTCAGCAGTTACGGCACTTGCCCGGGATGTGCAAGTACATGTGTTCAAACTCCAGCACCCATGTACACAACAAAGTGTGAGAGCAATGAAAGCTAAATAAAACTGATTCTCTCTTTCTCTCTCTCACTGTCCCTCTCTCTCTTTAAAAAAAAGAAATTTCATTATTGTCCAAGTATCATACCATGTATTTATACAAATGAACATAGCTATGACATCACTGCAATCTTGTATATTAATCAACTTTGCGTTACTATAACATAACACCTGAGATAATTAACTTATAAAGAGAAAAGGTTTATTTTCGCTCACGTTTCGGAGTTTTTGGTCCAAGATCAAGTGGAACCATTGCCTTCCTGGATAGCAATAGTGGTCAGTGTGTGGCGGAACAAACTGCTCACATCATGAGCCAGGGAAAACAAAATGTAAGAGGAAGAGGCCAGGGTCCCACAATCTCTTCCAAGTACAGGCCTCTGATGACCTAAAGACCTCCCACAGGGCCCCACCTCCTAGAGATTCCACCACCTCCCAATAGCTCCCCCCTGCAAACCAAACCTTTAACACATGGATCTGGGGGTAACATTACTCATATTTAAACCATCGCAGGACAACTATTGTGTATGCGGTCCATCCTTGATGGAAATGCGATGCAGCTCATGACTGTACAGAGTTGCAGGCAGCAAACTATCTCCCTTATCACATTCTAGCCCCATCAAATTATATGCGGTTCCCTACGCCCTCTCATCATAATTTAGTCAGTGAATGTTTTTTGAAAGCTCAGCCATCAGGCATTATGCTAGGAACAGGAATAAAAACTAAAAACACCTCATTCCTGTGCTCAGACTGGACTCACAGCCCAAAGTTCCATTGTCCTGATTGTCTAGCTCAAAGGCTACCTGCTCTGAGAAGCTTCTAAGATCACTGTGTTTGAATGGACTGCTCTTTCCTCTATACTCCAACTTGTTGCCCTGACACCTGAGCCCTCTTAATAGCCTCCCTTGTATGTTTCCCTTTGCATGTCACCTCTGCCCCACCCCACACCTGCCCAACTTCAGCCCTAGCAAACTCTTTCAAGTCCAGAGCGGATCTTTCCAACCACTGTGCATCCAACCCTTCACACAGTGCCTACGCACAGCAGGCCCACAATGTTTGCTGGCTTCAGCTATCTGGAGAGCAGTGTTTTCAGAATCTGCCAAGAGCCCCATAGCAGGATCCTCTCATTCTGCTATCAATCACTTAATCCTCTCATTCCTTCTCACTGTAGTCTTTACAAACTGCTTCTTAACCATTATCGATTAAAAAAAAGGAAAGTGACTATTTCTCCACCATGAATCAGCTTTAACATCAGGGGTGCTGAGATGTGCACAGCTTAGATCTCCTGTCCCTGACTGATGAAACAGAACCCACCTAGGTACGTACAATGCACAACGAGTATTTAATTCCAGATAAGGTCATTACCAATCAAAGAAATAAATGTGGCAAGGTTGAAAATGGCAGATAGAGGGGGAATATTCAATTGCAAGCAGTCAAAGTGTTCAGAATAAATGAACAGCAGGCTTAGGGAACTGTTTTCTCTTCCACTGAGCTCTGAGAAACATATACATGTTAAAATCCCAGTAAACTTGAATATGTTTATATTTTTATATTAATGTGCAAGTCTTCTGTGAAGAAAAACACAGGAAGTTTTAGATCTGTAGTAATAATAGCTACCATCTATTAGGTACTTACCATGTGCCAGATACCATTAAAGCCATCATATATTAGCTCACTGAACAAACACAACAATCTAGAGAGGACATAAATACTGCCATATGAGAATGCCAGCGCCCAGAGAAGGTCAACCCTTTGTCCAAGGTCACCCAGCTGCAAAGGTGCAATTATTTTAATTAAAGGATTAAAATAAATTTTCTAATTCCTAAGTTAACATTAAGCAATCTACTAAGTCAACTGTTTACCTGTCCCCAATGCACCCAGTCTTTGGGAAGTGATACATGCTTTTTAAAAGAAGAGGCAAATAAATCACTTTTTAAAAAAGACAATATTCAGGGCTGGAGTGGTGGCTCAGCAGTTTTGGCGCTTGCCTGGCAAGCACGAGGACCCAGGTTCAAATCCCAGCACCACGTATACAACTGAGTGTTGGAGCAACTAAGGCCATGTGAAAAACTAAATAAAGTTGTTTCTCTCACTGTCCCTCTCTCTTTAAAAAAAAAAAAAAGACAACATTCATGCAATGGAATTTCTTGGAGTGCTTTTAGAAGAAATCACACTGAAAAAGATATAAAAAAAATTTAACTGCCTAGTGTCTTAAAGTTTATACTAAGAACAGCAGTGAAGATGAAGGCCACAGTCTGAAGGAAAGATTTTTATGATCATGGATAGTGACGTGGAAAATGATGAATGAATCCTGGGTAGATGATTGACAGGATTAGATAAAGGATGCCTTCACAGCCACAGATGCCTCAGGCTGCCAGATACTATAGGAATGCACCAGAAAGCCATTGAAGAGCCCCATAAAGCCTTTCCCAAAACAGGCATACTCCTCCAAGAAGGCTAAATGATTGAAGTTCTCTAGATGCTCTGACTTTATCCCCTACACAACAAGGGTAAAACAACACATCCTGACTCCTTGGATCCCCTTTCTCTTAGTCAATGACAGCAGCCCCTTCTCTTGAAAGCAATCTTTCTTTGGCCATGTTAATTGTATTAGAAAGCTTTTCACTGTGTGATGAAATACCCAAGAAAAACAACTGAAAGAAGGAAAGATGTATTTCGGTTCAAAGTTTCAGAGATTTCAGTCCATAGTTGGCTGGCTCCATCGCTTTGGTCCTGAGGAAAGGCCAAGTGTCATGGTGAGTGGTAGAAGGGTTCCTGCAGAAGAAAGATGCTCACCTCGTGATAGCTGGAAGGCACAGAAAGAAAGGAACAGGCCACAGACAAGCTACCATCCCCAAGGGTATGATCCCAAGGAACCCCTCCTTTCCAGTGGTCTCACCTATAGTTTCCAACACCTCCCAAAAGTCATTTCAAATCATTGATATATCAATGGATACATCCACTCATGAATTTAGAGCCCTCATGATTCAATCACTTCCCAAAGTTCTGCTTCTGGAAGCTGCTGAACTGGGGACCCAGCCTCCAACTCATGGGCCTTTGCAGGACACTCCAGATCCAAACCATAACATTCCATCTTTCAGGCTATAGTCACGGACCTTCCAGTGTGTTAAGATGCCTCAGACCTCACCATCATAGGCTTGGGCTTCATGGGTTGTCTTACCGAGCTCTGAAGATAATCCTCTATTGACCATACTCCACCTACATTACAACTTTGTCATTTATTAAATCATATTGTTCTTTCTCCATCAAAGAAAGATTATTTTCCCTAGCCAATTAACCCTTCCCCTCTCATGCATCTTTATTTGAGTTGTTGATAGGGTTTTTCCCCTTGATCAATTGTAATCTCATTGGTTGTACAATGGCATGCAGTAAACTATCCTTGTCTCTAGGATTGTACAGGCTCTCTCTCAATTGCCTTCTCTGAAGGAACTGCCTCATTTCTCAAAGTTGAGTCTATTGAATCAATATGAGGTTGAAAAGCCTTGGAGATTGGGATTTATAGAAGTCCCTCCCTACAATTCAGTAGTAAATTCCTTTAACACATCTACCAGATTGCAAAGTTGGATTCTATTTATCTGGCCTTCCTAACTTCAGATGTTAACAAAACAAGATATTTCTTGGCCAACAATATACCCCACTACAACTTGCTTTTGTGAAATCAAAACATGGACTGCTGGAGAATTTGGGGGGGGGGTTGTTCATTTTTGCTCAAATTTGTAGCTTTAGTATTAGTTTCATGTTGAAAGAAAGAAATGGAAAAATTGCCATTTTATTGATGACTTCTTACAATCTTAGCTCCTTTGCCAAAAATAACAGATCCTAATCTCAGCCCATCCAAGTCCAGCCACTTAGAAATCACTTCTCATAATCCCATCACCAAACATTAACTCACATTCATTCTTGTCAATACCCATTCTACTCTGCAAATTGTCTAGAAAAGAGGGAGGAATCAAACCCTCCCAAGTCTTCCTCAGTGTCAGGATTCTAGATTCTCTCCATAAAACTGGTAACAAAAGGACAGAACCGAGAATAACCTGCTACCCCACCTGCAATTTACCCTATGGAATTTTGCCACAGAAAGGCCTATAAAACTCCATTTTGAGTCTGAGAAGGCAGACAGTGCCCACATAATAACTCACATTCTGAACAGTGATTTTATGGATACAAGATAAATCAATATGCTCAATAGCCCTTCTAGAGATACTGGAAATTTTAAAAAATATTATCAAGCCAAACGACAATTGGAACATTCTAAATAGCATTTCTAATGAATGAAAAAATACTGTAGCACCTCCAAGTTTATCTGAATCATCTCACTCATGCACAATGTTACCTAACTCAAGTTTTTAGTTTTCTTTGTATAAAGTAATGATAATTCTCCTTAAAATCAAGTGAAAGGGAAGAAAACTGAGACTGTGAATTCAAATACAGGCCACAGCACAATTTCTATCTTAAATTTTATAAAGAAGTTACATGGTTGTACAACTATAAATGCATATGATATAACAATATAATATTCCACTGATTCTAATCCAGAATCATCTCTATGTTACCTACACCCAGTGTCTTGATTCTTTTATATTTCCTCATTATAAGAGATTTTGTGTGTGTGTGTGAGAGAGAGAGGGCGCGCACGTGCGCACGTGAGAGAGCATTTTCCAGAATTAAATGACTGCATAATAATTATTTGTCTTAACAGGTAAGTAAAGAGTAAGCTACATTATTGATACCTTCCCCTCAGGTCCCTCCTGATCCTCCTGCCTCTCCCTCCACCCCCATCACTACAGATCTATGGTTCCCCTAGATTATGTGTTTGCTTCAACTTTGATGAGTCTACTACATGAACTTGACTACTTTTCACCAAACCTGGATTTTGCTCTAGTCTCCACAAATAAGGGGAAATATTTCACCCTTCTGTCTCTGGGTTTGGATAATTTTGCTCAGCATAATCTACTCCATCGCCATTCATTGATCTTCAAAGGCCATAATATCATTGTTTCTAATAGTTGAGTAGAACTCTGTAGTATATGTATAGCACAGCTTTTGGATCCATTCATCTAGTGAGGGGCATCTGGGTTGATTTCATAATTTAGCTATTGCAGATTGAGCTGTGATAAACATTGATTTTGCTGTGTCACTGTAATATGCTGATTCTAATTCCTACAGGAAAATGCCGAGAAGAGGAATATTTGGGCCATATGTTGGATCCATATCTAATTTTTTGAGGAATCTTTATACTGCTTTCCAGAGCAGTGGGACCAGTCTGAAGTTTCACCAACAGTGTGCTAGTGTTCCTAACTTCCCACAACCCTTTGGCATCTGTTATTGTTTATATTCTTTATCTTTGCCAATTTGACTGGAGTGAAATCATAACGTAGTTTTGATTTCATTTCTCTGATTACTAGTGATTTAGAACACTTTTTCACGTATTCATTGGTTTGTTCAATTTCCTCTGCTGAGAAGTTTGTTTAGCTCTCTGGCCCATTTGTTGATTGGATTGTTTGTGATTTTAAGTTTTTTTTTTTTTTTTTAGTTCTTTGTATATTTTGGATATTAGCCCCCTGTCAGAGTAATCATAGACCATGATTATCTCTCATTCTGTAGGTTCTCTCTTCACAGTTTTGACCAATTCCTTCATTGAGGAAAAGCTTTTTAGTTTAATCACAGCCCTCTCATTCTTTACTTGAATACTTTCGCTTTGGCAATATTTTTGAGAAAGTCGTTGTTTAGTCCCATATGCTGGAGAATTGCTCCTAATTTTTCTTGTATGGTAGCTGGTTTAATTCCTAATTCCTTGATCCATTTTGATTTCATTTCTGTGCAAGGTAAGAGATAATGTTCTAATTTCAGCTTTCTGCAAGTGGCTGTCCAGTTCGTCCAGCACCATTTGTTGAGCAGGCTGTCTTTCCTCCATGTTATATTTTGACTCCTTTTGTCAAAGACCACATGTTTAAACATTTGTGAGTTTGTTTCAGAGTCTTCTATTATATTCCATCATTCTTCATGCTTATTTTGATACCAGTACCATCCTGGTTTTTTTTACTACAGCTCTAGAGTATAATTTTAGATTTGGTATTGCAAAACTACCTGTTTTGTTGTTCTTACTCAGTAATGTTTTGGCTATTCTGGGGTTCTTATTACTCCAAATGAATCTGTGAATTGCTTTTACTGTATTGGTAAAGAATATTAGTATAGTTTTTATTTATTTTTATCAGTGCATTATAGTAGTACATACTGATGGGATTTGTTGTCACATATTCACAGATGCACACAATACAACAAGACAGTTTGGTCAATATACCTGCCTCCTGAACCCTTTTGCCTCCCTGCTCATGTCCCCCAATCCCTTGCCTCTTTTCTGGGACATATCTTTTTCCTAAAATGCCCTAGTACAGTGACATAATTCTTAAACCTATGAAGAACATTTTACATATATATGACTATAGTATATACAAAGACATATTTATAAAGGCTTGGAATGTGCCTTGCTTTATCTCAGTTCTAACATTTCCCCTTCTCCTCCCTTCCTATCACAGCTTGTTATTCTTTGATACATTTGACAATAGGATGAAACACTTACATTTTTGTACAGAGGTGCAGTATAGCTTATTCAAATATGTAATATCTTGCAACTGTATCTCATAAATATTCACATATTGCATTTTTTCCATAGATTTAATACATGAGTTTGTCTACCTTTTCCCCAAGCCTGGATTTATGGCCAGCCTCTGCAAACGAGGGAAAACATTTGGCCCTTCACTCTCTCGGTTTGGCTAACTTTTCACAGTATGAAATCAAATTTGCTGTCTTTCTGGCTTAGTAATATTTTGGCTATTCTTGGTTTCATATTGTCCCAAATTAATTTGAGAATTGCTTTTTTCTAAACCTGTAAGGAGTAACATTGGAATCTTGATGGGGATTCCACTGAATCTGTATAGTGATTTTGGCAGAATGGCCATTTTAATTATATTAATTTTGCCTAACCAAGAGCACGGAACATCTTTCCATCTTCTCAGGTCTTCTACAATTTGTTTTCAATGCTCCATAATTTTCCTTGTAGAGTTTTTATTTTTCTTGTTATATTAATTCCCAACTATTATATTCTTATCCCTTTTATTGCCTGAATGCTCCAGCCAGGCTATTCAGGACTACACTGAATAAAAGTGGTGAAAGCTAGGAGCATGGTCTTCTTGTTCCAGAGTTTAGTGGAAATGTTTGCAACTTTTCTCTGTTTAGTAATACACTGAGAGTTTGGCATATATGTCCTTTACATAGTTAACTTCCATTGAGCCCTATTATCTCTAGAATTTTGAGCATAAATGGGTGCTGGATTTCTGTGTCTATTGATTATCATATGAGGTTTTTTTCTTTGTTGGGTTTGGAATCAAAATTAGGTTTGCTTCATAAAAAGTGTTTGGGAGAGTTCCTTATTTTTCAATTTCTTGGAATAGTTTAATAAGGACAGGCGTTAGCTCTTCTTCAAAGGTGTGGTGAAATTCAGTGGGAAATTCATTAGGTCCTGGACTTTTTTCTTTAGAAGACTTTTAATTGCTGTATGGATTTTGGTGCCTGTTATTGGGCTGTTTAGAATTTTGATGTCCTCTTGTGTCAATTTGGGGATGTTGTATGTGTCTAGAAATTTGTCCATGTCATCCAGATTATCTGATTCAGAGGAGTATAGTTTTTTAAAATATGTTCTGATAATCTGATTTCAAGGGGGTTGGTGATGATCACTGCCCCTTCTCATTGGAGATTTCGTTCATTTGCTTTGATTCTCCCCTTCTTTTAGATAAACTATGAGTTTGTCAATTTTATTTATTTTTTCAAAGCAGCAGCTCTTTGTTTCGTCAATTCTTTTTATTGTGTTTTTGTTCTCAATTTCATTGATTTCAGCTCTGATCTTAATTATTTCTGTCTTCTGCTGGCCTTGGGCTTAGACTGTTCTTGCTTTTGTAGAGATTTGAGTTGGAGCATAAGCTTATTTTGGGGATCTCTCCTGATTCTTAACGTGCACACTCAGTATTATAAAATTTTTCCCTTAAGAATGCTTTCATGCTTCAGGAACAAGACAAGGCTGTCCGCTCTCACCTCTTTTATTCAATATTGTTCTTGAGACACTAGCAGGAGCAATTAGGCAAGAGAAAGAAATCAAAGGGATAATAATAGGAAGAGAGGAAGTCAAACTCTATTTGCTGATGGCATGATCCTGTATCTGGAGGATCCAAAAAACTCCATCAATAAACTGCTCGAACTCATAAGTAGATTTAGCAAAGTGGCAGGATACAAGATCAACAAGCATAAATCAATAGCTTTCCTATATGCCAATAATAACAGGACTGAAGAACAACTCAGGAATACAGTCCCTTTCAAAATAGCTTTGAAAAAAATAAAATACTTGGGAATTAATCTAACAAGGGAAACCAAAGATCTCTTCAATGAAAATTATCGAATATTGAAGAACGAAATCCAAGATGACCTAAGAAGATGGAAAGATATCCCTTGCTCTTGGATAGGC